>JAZGTJ010005340.1:0-27805 GCA_036877575.1 Botia almorhae | reverse complement strand
GTGTTTCCTAGGTGACTACTCATTTTACAAACAAATCAGTTGACTATTAAGTCACCAGGCTTAAGTCACCAGAACATTCCAACTGGCATTTGCAAACAAATGACTCCACTCCTTTTATAGAGCTGTATTAGCCTTTATTGTATTGACTGGTCATTTAAATTGATGTATAAAGTCAGTTCTTTATGGGAATTCTAGTTTAAAAGGAGTTCTGTTGCTTTAAGATTCTGTTGTGCCAAAGTCAGTGTCACAAAAGCCAGTGTCCCAGTTGTGTGCATTGCTGTTAAAGTTGTGGCTATCTAAGGCTTAGCTGTGTTTTGATAAGGGAGCAGAATGACTCAGCTATCTGTTGAATTTCTTCAGGCAGACAGCAGAGGGCGTGAATGTGTTTCCTTCAGTACTGTCGTCTGTCTGTCTGAGCTTTACTGCCCACTGCAGGATGTAAACACACTTAAGACAGCTTTAGTAATCTCCTGATCTTTGTCTTTTGTCATTTTTTTTGGAAAAGTTTATGAAATTTCTCTTTATGGGAATTGCATCATGATTTATAGTAAAAATCTATGATTTACAGAGTAAAAATCTTACCATTCGATAAAATTTGTGTGATTAACAGATTTGTTTTACAGTTTGTGTGTGTATACATATATAAATAAGCACAAAAAATCTTAAAGCGGAGTGTTGAAAGCCGCTTGTAGCGAGGAACATTTGCTTAATGGGATTTTTTCAGATGTCCACCACCATCCAGGCTAATTTAGACTGATGCCCTAGAGCGCCGGCTTGATGCATCTTGACATTATATTTCCATTAGAGGAATGAAGATTGGCCCTCTGCAAACAGCTACCAAGTGTCTTTATACACACACACACACACGCACATTTAAAGACACTGGACAAAACCACGCTAGGTACTGTGAATTTGGGGTAACTTTTGCCTTTCTTCTCTTCTAAGCATCTGCTGTAAAAACAAGCTACAAACACTGCACCAGCTACAGTACCCAGGCATACAATATAGTAGCCGGATCATTGGTCTGTTTATAGACAGACGTTTCCCTTGAAATCGCACCCGACAGCTCAAATTATAAATTAGTATAAACTTACCTTTGTGAGTTGTGTTGTCATGCTGATGTCATGCACTTTTTCTGCATTTTTAACCGAAAACAATTACAGATTGCAGCTTAAATAGTTTACAGATTTTTAACTATCAGTGAAAATGTTTGTATGGTGTATAAGCTAAAGAATCAATTCGGAGCAAATATAAATGTGTTTTCCAGAACAAGATGGAATAACTGGCCTTCTTCTTCTTTTGTATTATGTTTGGCTCTGTAAGTTCAGCCTAGATACTAAAAGCCTGTGTTATTAATCTTTTAAAAAACTGACATTGCAATATCTTTCAGTGGCTGCACCGCTTGAAAATTTAATTTTCAATTTCCTGTGTCTGTGCATAGGCTGAAGTTGTCAAACAAACACACATACCCTTCTATATTCGACATTATTGTGAACCTGCTTGTAAAATAATGAGTTACTGTATTTGGTTTAGCTCTTACGTGTTCCTCTGCTGATCAGGTTATAACCTTTTCAGTCATAAAACATGTCTTTAAAGTTCTGAGCTTAGAGGTCTTAGAGAACAATCTGATATTTTAATAGATTAATGGTTTTCAGCATTAGAATGGTTGTCATTGACTAGCCTTCTAGAAGTCATTTAGTCATTTACTGACTATGATGTCATTCCAAACCTATATTTTTCTTCTGAAAAACACAAATTAAGATGTTGTGAAGTACATTTGAAGTACTAACCAAACAACAGTGGCACCTATTGACTTCTATTGTATGAACACAAAACCACTGAGACATTTCTCCAAATATCATCTTTTATATTACACAGAAAAAAAAATCCATATCAAATCCGATTTTGGAATGACATGAGGGTGAATAAATGGTGAAAAATGTTTCATTTTGGGGTGAACTATCCCTTCAACTGCATCTATTCAATTTGTGATCATTGTAGATTTCTAAAATGTCTTTGGTCTGTTCGCTGTTAGATAGAGGTTCATCTCTCGTTCATCTCTCATTCTTTAGAACACAAGAACGTTTTTAGTTAACCTGAGGCATGATCCCTACTCTCTGTCCAGACCTCAGGCCCTGTAAGTGAACAGGGCGATTCTCTGTGCGAAAAGCTCTTTGTTCTGCTTTCTCAAACATGAACAATAGATTTATAATCCTCAGGTTTCAGATGCCCCGTTAATGCCCCAATTTCCCACAAGTGATGCTCACCCTGTAAATCAATATGGATTAGCTGGACCTGTGTGAATCACTGACACTCCCCTTTAGGCACACATACTCTTTTTCTTTCACTTTCTGTCAGTTTTACACTTACATTTTACTTTTTTAATATTCAGAGTGATGATATTCAGAGATATATAACCTGTGGATTTGTATCATTTCCTCCATCTGTTCTCCGGGGGTTGATCTTTCTGGTTTTTACCTGAGCAAAGAGAAGGATCTTAATCTTATGAGACAACAGCAGTAGTAAATCAGCAGTTAATTTATAGTGTATTGATTGATATGTGAAGTAAAGCTCTCAAACACAGTTTGGGTCTTCATTGGGTATTCTATATCTATACATCTATATATCTAATCTATATCTATCTATCTATCTATCTATGTATGAATATATATATATATAGAGAGAGATAGATAGATAGATAGATAGATATAGATTAGATATAATTAGTCAAAATTCTAATTAGTCAAAATTCTTTTTACACACACACACATATATATATATATACATATGTAAAAAGAACTTTGACTATATATGCAGCTTACAGTATAAATCTATTCATGATTCGTGTATATTATTTACTTATACAATATTTATGTATATAATTTACTAAATAACATCATTAATAAAGTTCTGAACATTAGCACAAGAGTAAATGCCATTTGCACTGTTGATAATAATTGTTCATCATTGGATTTTTATATAGGTAGAACAAACAACACATATCCACCCAATGACTCTGACACACAGCCTTGTTGGGTGTGTTGTTGTTAAGTTCTTCATCCACTCCCAAACCGTAGCTTTCTGTAGTGTGAGAAACCTGCAACCCCTCTCCACTTTCACAGCTCATAGGCAAAAGGATGGTGTGTTTATTTAGGGTAGACAAAAAAGAAAAAAGCACAGAGGTGTTAGATAACAAATGAAGGAGTGACTATGTGCCTCTTCTGTCTCTGTGTGTGAAAGAGGAACCTGTATCTTTAGGCTTCAGTTTGGTGAGGGGTGGGCTATTGTTTGTGTTCTCTGTGCTGAATGGGCACAGGAGAATTCAGATCGACAGGGAAAAGCTGCTCTTCTTGTAAAGCACTCTGGTCCCTGGGGAGAGAAAGAGAGCGAGAGAGTTAGAGAGGGAGGGGTTAGTGAGACAAGCAGCAGCAAGCTGCTTTGCTAAGGAGCACAGCAATCCAATGAGAAGACAGACTTAGAGCATCTTTTAGTCCCTCCCTTCTCTCATTATATTTCCCTCTTCTCTTTGGCACTTGCCTTCGCATCGTTCCACCTCTCTACCCATAAGGCTTAGCTGTGCTGATCTATTGTTGTCAAGGATACAGAAAGAGATTCAGTCTCCCCCTGCTGTAATGTAGAGCGGCCGAGCGACAAAGAGGAAGCAAGAGGCAGAGACAGAAAGAGAGAGAGAGAGAGAGAGAGAGAGCAAAAGGGAGGCACAAGCAGGGATGCTGATAACTCGGTGTGGGTAGCCTGTATGCCCCTGATGCCATCTGGTCCAGCAGCAAAGCAGCGTGTATCAGCCACCCCACTTCCATTTCCCTGCCCTGACGCCAGCCCAAGGGCCCTCTGGACAGAAGACGTGGAGGAACAGGAGGTACAGGAGGGGGGAGGAGGTGGGAGACGGGTGCCAGTGGAGATCATATAGCAGAGGATGGGAGCCGTCGAGTCGGCTGAGAACGGACAGCCCCCCTGTCCCTCTCAAGAGCGCCCCGAGAGCATGTAAGTGGGAACAGCGTGGATATGGGGGGGAGGGGTCTTGATGATCTCATTGTAGTCGCTGGTGTTGTTGTTTTGGTGGAAGTGTCTGGAACTTAATGTACAGCTCACCTGTCTTTGAGTTGAATATGTCTCATTAAATGCAGTATTAGATAGAGAGATCTATTAGACAGAGGAATCACCAAATCTGTTGTTGTTTAGTGTGTGTGATGTCATAATCACACATCATGTTTATTTACTTTGCCATGTGTCGGCAGTAGTGTGGCTTTGCTGTATGTGTTTTTGTACATATGCCTGTGAGCATCTGCATATACGTGAGTGTGTGTGTGTGTGTGTGTTACACTCTGGAGGTTTAGCAGACGTCTGGATGGGGGAGTTATGGCTGTATTGAATAAGGGGAAATGTGTGTGTTTTTGTGGGGGATGGAGGCTTATGCTGCAGCACTGAGAGAGGGAAAAAGAGAGAGAGCCATAGTGGTGAAATAGAATCCGGGATGTGTTGGAGGAAAGGGGGATGGGGAGAGCAAGAGAGAGAGAGAGAGAGAGAGAGAGAGAGAGTTGGGCTATTTATGTTCTATGTACTATTTATGACACTTTAGAAAAGGTATATTGAGATAGGCCACAAAAACTGATGAAGTATAGCTGGAGAGATATTTTATGTCAAGAACACTCTTGTTCATTTGTGTTTAAATTAATGTTTACATCCTACTGTCAGTTTAAAGAAACAGTTGTTAGAACTGATTTTCCTCGAAACTTCCACGAATGACAAAAAGAGATATTTATCGCAGGATCATGTCTATATAATGGAAGTGAATGCTGACTATGGCCGTGAAATAAAATTAGTAGTAAACATTGACCTCATTTCCAGTCTGTTCCTCACATAAAGTTATTGTACAGCTACAGATTTAGAATATAGAGCATGAGTCATACGGACCTATTTTTTGACGCTTTTGTGGTGCCTTTTAGCCCATTTTGAAGCCCTGATTAGGTTTTATTGTATGGAAAAGAGCATGTCTTACATTCTGCATCTCCTATATATATATATATATATATATATAGATGTTCTATAAACAAATAAATATACTATATATATGTACACACACACACACACAAATATATACACAAACTGCTGTTTATTGTAGTACTTTACAACAGTACATTTTCTCCTATTCCCTCTTACTTTGGCCATTTACTATAGCTACTGACCTTTGTACAAAAATAAATCTTGCTGCTCTTGGCAACACAGTCAGTGATGATGGGAAGTTTAAATCTGCATGAGCTCTGTGCTTTAAGTAAATGTGTTTTACCATCATATGGTGCTGCTCATTCAGTCATAACTAACAGGGCTTTTATCATGTATAAGGTTTGTCTTATGCAACCTCTTTTGAGAGTTCTTACATAACAGCTCTGCACCTGCAAAGATTAACGTGGGAGTATAAACTCGAGCCCTCAAGCCCTTATATCAGTAGCTTTATAATTTCATTCACCTACGATTAGCTCATCTTTGCTAGCAGAATGCAGTCTCTTGGTAAACTTTGGTTGTTGGCTTTGGAAGTCACAAAATACTGCATTTATGATTTCTCTTTTTGTAACATGCAAACAATTATATGATGCTTTTTATGTTTAGATCATTTTGCGGCATTCATAAAGAGTTTTCTGCAACATAAACACAGAAACATAACACAAGTCCCTCCCATCCCAGGTGCACAGGCAGAATTGTGTATATTGCTCAGACAGAAATATGGAGTCATGATCTCTAATCCCATATGCCAATTTAGGTTGGTTAAGGATTTTACTGAAGACATCTCAGTACTAAAGCTTGTGCTCACTTGACCCTCAGCACGATTTATTTAAAACCGAAAATCCTCAAACCAGATCTAATCTTTGTTATAATTTATTTAGCTGCTTTCAGTAAAGCTTCTAACAGATGTTGAAGGACCTTGACTTCCACTGTGTCCTACAGTACACAGGGCTGTCTGGATATGCTTAAATCCTTTTTAGTAGTTCAGCAGATTTCAGCAGACATCTTTAGTACGACACTTGGCTTCAGATGTCTTTTAGTAGCCAGGGACCATAAATTGGTTCGTTTTATTGCTTCAATAAAGAGTTTCAGATGCCTGTTCTTTATTAAAACTGTCATTTGCGGTTTGTTTTATAACTTAATCTGCAGCTCTGTTCGTCTGCTCCAAATTCTCTCCAGAGGTATAATTGAATGCTTCAGTCCAGCCTCTGTCAACTGAGACAGCTGTATTTCATTCAACTATAGGTGATTCACAAGCCAAACTGTTTTTAAAGTCTTGCTAGTCGCACACTTATTTGATCTACTTTAAACAAAGTCACTATTTTGGTAAAAATTAAAATAGGTTCCCACTTCTATTTGAATGTTCAATGGCTAATCTGAGTTAAGACATGTTAATGAACTGATTTGGGCTTCTATACTTGCTGTGACACATTGAATTTGAGCAAAGCAGATCTGGTGCGTGTTATTTTCCTCTCTGTCTCCCTGTACCTTCCTGTTCTATTTCTACTCTCCTCAATTAAGTGGCAAAAGGCCAAGAAAAAAAGAAAAAGAAAATTGAACCTCAGAGTTATGTTCTTTCATAAAGTTGTGGGTTGAATGCCAAGACACTACAAGTACAATTTGTCCCTTAGATTTTACTGTTTTGCAAGAATCCTTCTGTGCCGCCCTCACTAGCATTATAATGTGATATTGAATCTACACTCATTTATTAAAAATAACTATATTCTGCTGTTTGGCAGACGATAGAAGAATCGTGTGGAACACAAAAGAAGATACATTGGAAATTTTCCAGTGCTTTTGTGTTCATACAATGGAAATCAAAGGGTGCCACTGTTGTGTGGTTACCAGCATACTTTAAAATATCTTCTTTTTGTGTTTGCCAGAAGCAAGAAAGTCATACAGATTTTGAATGACATGAGGGTGAGTTAATAATGGAAGAATTTTCTTTTTTGAGTGAACTGTCCCTTTAAGTCAATGTCACTAGTACTTACCATCTCACTTGATGATACCTGTGTCCATGTGTCCTGTTGTTTCAATAGTGTTTTACTTTTTTTTACTCTGTCTTTTGACAACCTGGTGTCAGTCTGAGTGACATGAAGAAGCAGTTTTGAGATATCACTGATGGATATGGTGTTGCATGGATATGACCGTACTCTCCACTTCTCTGAGATGTAAGCTCAGTGATTTAGAAGACCCAGAACACATAAAATATTAAGAGTGAAAGTTCTGGTAGGTCAAGCTGGTGCATCACTGTATCCTTCCAGAAAGAGAGGAAGGAAATTATATAATAATTAATAACTGCATTTCAAGCTGCCAGAGATTATACTTGCGGCTGTATTACAACCCTCTGTGATTTAACTGCTTAATCAAATCATACAGAGATAAAATGCTGCCACTGTGTTCGTTAAATTTGGGGTCTTAAACTGCCAAAGGAAAGACAGATTTACTCATAAACACGATTATGACCATAAAACATTTTAAGATGCATGAATGTGCAAAAGTGCATAAAGTATATTTTTGTATTTAAAATATTATTTATTTCAGGGACTTCTAAGGGTTGGTATGAAAGAAGTGTAAACATTAGGATCAAAAGGAACCACTTTGTCCATCAGTTAGATTTCAAGCATTTCTAAAACTTTTGACCAGTAGTTGATAAATAAAGTGAATTAGTTATTTCATGAATCAGAGGAAAATTTCAAGCCAATATTATAAATCTCTCACAATCTCACGGATAATATTTTTGTCATTAGTAGGCTTAGTCCAAGCAGAGCCGGTTTGTCTCTTTCTCATTTATTGTTTCCTTTGTCTCCCTCTACCGGTTCATTATTGTCCTTACAACAATTGACAGAACATTTTGTGCCCTCTGGCATAAACATATGTCAGTCACATTATATATTTATCAGCATGTTATTGTTTTAAGCTTCAAATGTTTAGAGTATTTTTATGCTTATAATAGTTTTTATGAAATGTTTGATTACATCAGCACTGTATTTGCCTTATTCATAAGGAAACCCAGTGTAGTGTATATAGTGCAGTTTTTTCTCAGTCTTTCAAGTGTATGGAACTTTTCTGTCATAGTAACAGCTGTCCTTTCAGTTCAGGTTCACTTTGTTTAAACAGGTTTCTGGGTTGTCAAATTCACAGCAGTGCCTGTGGCTGAGGCTCAGCATTGTCTGTTCTGTGCCAGAGATGCTGACTGTCTCCAGGCAGAAAACTCCCCCAAACCTCTCATCACTTCGGTCTCCTCCAGCCTGTTACATTCACATGTTGTTGTTTACATATATCTGCATTTATGGAAATGCAATCACGGGTAATTATTCTGTTCTTTGGTACTAAAGCACCAGTCCTGCATTTGCAATTTACAACTGGCAATTTGCAAATGCTCCTGTCTCAAAAACGATAACAAAACATGCGTAGACTTACCAGTTTAAGTAAGATGTATTAAGTCTGTTTTTTCTCATTCTGGAGAGTTCTAGATATTAAGGATGGGAAAGAATCAGTCTTTGTTTTCTAAAAACCCTCGCGGGGAACATGAGTTTAATGATGTGTTCCACCTAATTTTTTCTGCAGACTTTTATATATAAATCAGATTTTCTTTTCCTATTCTGGGAAACAGTATTTGTTGCCATTTTTATATGCGCTAACAGGCTTTCTGTGCATGTGTGATTTGTACAGAAGAGAAGGAAATTTTAGACTTTGGCCAAGATTTTGTGCAAGTTGCCAGTATGTGGGTTGTCTAGAACCTGGGAGCATATGTCTGGGGATCACTGTCACCATGGCAACAGTCTGTTTGCCAGATATTCGAAAATGTCCTCACACAAGGAAGAAATGCTCATTAACCGATAATTAACTCTCATCAAATGCCATTAAATGAACGCTGTACAATTAGATCGGATCACTGGATGCTAGACAGGATCTCAGTTTAGAAATAATATATTCTTGATTTGACCATGTATATGTTATTGCTTAAGGGCCGTACCTGCCATTAATCTTGGCTTATATCGCTCATTTACCCTGTGTCCTTTAATTACAGCAGATGCAAAATTGTGAAATCCCATGCTGCTTAATTTATGTCTAACTAGCCATGTTTGTTACTGGCAAAACTTTGCTGGTTTAGCTAGTTTTGCTGATTTAGCTAGCTGGGATCACAAGCACAACAACATCCAATGCAGGGGACCAGAATACAGAACACAGGGCTGGATATGGTCACTGCACTCCAGGAATCAATATATTTATCAGCGCTTAATGCAGCAAACCTGGGTGTATGACTGTAGCCATAATCTCTGCTGTAGCACAAAGAAGAACAAAAACATGCCAAATTGTTCAGAATTTTTGTCTTTTATTCTCTGTACATAACTAAACATTTTCAAAGCAAAATTGTAGAATAAAACAGGTAATACATGTGTAATTCTTTATTAAATATATTATTTTATATTTTATATTATATTTATTGTTTTAAATATATATTTATCTTATAAATTGTAAACATTTACTTTCCTACCTTTGTTTTTTTCCATTTAAAATATTTAAAATATATAACACAAAACATTTTATAACAAGATCTAAACAATTTTTAAGACAAAAATCTAACAATGGGCTGACTAGATATTCTAGATATTTTAACTGAAAAACAAGATAAAAATACTGCTTATAAAAATGTTTTTTTTGCTGTGTTAGGCTAAAGCAGCTGTTTGGTGCTCACCGTGGGGGAGGGAATATTTGTCTGAGGGTGTGTTAAAAAGAAAGAGAGAGAGAGTGAGAGAGATTGAGAGCCAGTGAGCCTACAAGGATCTGCAATGGGTTTCTTTTGGATAAAGCTAGCTGAGTGAGGGAGGGAGAGAGACTCAAAAGATGAGGGGAAGGAAAAAGGGATAGAATGCACAAAAGCTTTGTAGATTTTAGCTGTAAGACAGAGGAGATATCAGCATTGGGAAGGAGGACGTGTGTGAGTCTGTGATCGGCGACAGACATGGCGGTGAGCGCATGGCAGGCTCTCTCTCCGCTGCAGTGGGCTCGCTGGGGCTGGGACACGCTGCTGGGTGGGACAGCAGGGGAGGATGAGGCAGATCCAGCCCTGGGGGTCCTCAGGCGTCTCAGCTGGAGCTCCAGACATAACTATATGGTCCAAGGCAGACAGAGGTGAGCGTTAGGCGAGGATGTGACCAAAAATCAATGTTGGGGGATCAAAGGTTTAATTGTAAGAATTTGTCATTGAAATTACCCATGATCACCTCAATATCTATGGTGGTTATAACCCTGATGTGGGGTAACAGTTGGACTGGGCGGGGGGGCTACACATCTTTGGCTACGCCTTTGTAGCTGAATTTAGACAGCTGCCGTATTTGTGTGATTTTAACTTGTGTTTGTTGCACTGCCTGACCACATATTGTGTTAGATCTTACCTGTAATCCAGTATGTCTTTATGATGGAAGATTGTATTGCTCACAGGTTGATCTGTTATAGCCCCCGAGACTTAAAAGAGATCTCAGTTATATTTTATAATGATCAGCTTTGTCTTAAGTTTCCTAAGAACAAATACAAATAGAAAGCATGGAGACAAAGGTTGACATACAAAAACGGTATAAAGCTAAAACTCGATGTGGATAGAATAGCGTAGGTCATTAGAAGCATGGGGTGGAAAATGTGATCTGGGACACTGAGACATTGTTGAGATCTTTCTGCTCAGAAGATCCGAGCAGCATGAGACCTAAGAAAAAACCTCCTGTTAATAATGAGGGAGATGGAAGCAAAACTGACACAGTGGTGGAGCTGAATACATGTTTGAGCTGCTGTTATTGGTCTCCTAGCTGCAGGTTCAGGGTTTTATTTGCATCTACAATGATTCACCAGGGACAGAAGTACAGGAGCATATGCTGACGCAGGCCTTTGTTTATAAGGTTTGGACCACCATGAATGATGGTTAATGTAGCTGTAGCTGAATTTATTTGATCCTGTAGTGTATAATTAAGCTGTTTTGCATTATGATATGGTGCGTATTTGTCCTATGAGTTCTGGATTGGATTTGCAGCTTCAGTGTATTGGGACACAAAGCGTATTTGATGTTTACACGCCAGTTAAAATGTTAAATACATTCTTATTTGAAATACTCAGACTTATTTCTGTTCCACTGTCTTTCCTGTAGGAGTTCAGATTCAGACGGAGCATTTGAAACCCCCGAGTCCACCACCCCAGTGAAGTCTGCCTCTCCACCAGTTCCCCCAACAGAGCCCCCCAACAGCAGCTCAGAGCCACTGTCCTCAGAACACACAAGTGAGATAGAATTCATTTAAAAATGAATTTTTTATTCTATATATGATTCTAAGAGTCATTTCCTTTAACAGGAACCCCTTATTTTTGTTTTTGTACTGCCATTTACTACCATAACATTATTGTCATGCAAAATGCAACATTTTGCTGTATTGTACAGCAAAATGCCTGCTTTTCCAATTACATTGTTCTGAGACAGAAGAACTGCCTGGTCTGCATGTCTTTGTCATTGAACATGCCACATGTGCTCCCTCTAGTGGGCATGTACTGTATTGCTGTATTAAATGTCAAGAAAGGAGCCATGAAATACTTTCAGTTTCTTTTTTATATATTTGTAGATATAAACTTGTATTAATTGTATTACAGCTCATTATAAAATCATTTTTTTATGTGTGTCTATATGATCTTAGTACCATTTAGTGATCTAGTTTTCAAAACGTTTACTGATCGTGTCATTCATTCGCCATCTTTACAGCCAACGCTGTTGACATCCCTGCCAGTGACATTCAAAACCCATCCCCACTTCCTCCAAGTCGCTCTTCATCTGTTGTTTTTGATGAGGACAAACCAATAGCTGCAAGCGGTACCTACAACTTTGACTACTTGATCCCTGATGACCCCTTCCCAGAATCAAATTTTGGGTCAGGGCCTTCAAGCCAACAAGGTCGTACGCCCCTCACCCGCTCTCAAAGCCTTCAGTCTGGTGATTTAGATAGTCCAGGAGAAAAATCCACAGGAGGAACATCTGACAAACCCTCTCACCCACGAACAGAATCCTTCAGCATAGGTACAGATAGTGCTCCAGGAACCCTCCGCAAAGTGAAGAAGCCCCGGCCAGGATCTCTAAAGAAGAAGCCTCTTTCCAGGCAGAACTCAAACCCAGAACGTTCCTCACCCAAGCCTGCTTCTTCTAGCAGCACACCAGAAGAAAAGAAGAGGGGAAAACCCCGTGCGGAAAGCCCCCTGCAAACCCAAGAGAGAACGAGTGCCTCACCCAGTCCTAGTCCGAGTCCTGCTGGTACCTTAAGGAAGAACAGAATAAAGTCTCGAGTGGAGAGTCCTCCACCATTGGCTGAGGAGATCACATCGGCTCCCACCTCAATATCCCTGCAAGCAGATCCAGGATCTGAGCCCCCAGCTGTCCCTGACGAGGACTCTCCCATCCCTCCCAGTGGCTCCTACAAATGGGATCCGGACAACTTTGAAAACATTAACCCATTCCATACGGGAGGTAGTAAAATTGCCAACTCACCAGTTTTGACCAAGAAAGCTGATTTGACATCAGGTTCAGACCCTGATAAAAGCACCTCTGTTGCTGTAGAGGAGCTCAGTGCCCCTTCCACGGCCACAGAGGATCCCCTCAACGTCGAGGAGCAGCCAATCGTCAAGCGGCAACCGGTCAGACTGGAGTTTGACTATTCAGAGGACAGTGGAGAGGCTCCACGTGATAATCCTCCTCCCAAAAAACTGGGCAAGAAGCCAGGGGCCAAAATGCCCATCAGGAAGCCAAAACTGGGGATTAAAAAGGCCCCGCCTCCTCAGACTGAACAGCTAGACAATGCACCTGTTCCACCACTTTCGAATGACAATGATGATATCCCCATCCCCAAGGTCTCATATAAATTTGACCCGAACAAGTGGGATGACCCTAATTTTAACCCCTTTTCTTCAGGCAGTGGCATCCCCAGCTCTCCTGGCCTGCCCAAAGGAAACTACAGCTTTGACCCAGACTCCTTTGATGCGTCTGTGGATCCCTTCAAACCATCCAATAAGATGGCAACCTCTCCTTCAAAACCCGCCTCTTTTGACCTGTCCACCAATGACAATGAGAACGATAACAGTGTTGAGCTGGTGGACCCCAACCAAAACAAACCTGCCAAAAATAAGAAGAAGCCTCTGAAATCGTAAGTCTATGCTTATTTTGAAGTCATATTTTTATCAAATGTGGGCATACCCTGTTGAAAATATCAGCATTGCATGTCACTAGCATTTTGTATGTTTTGGATGCTGGTGAAAACCAGACACCATAACTAGCTTAACCAACAAGCCTTCCTTGGTTAACCAGCTCCATCAGGAACACAGTTGTGGTTGACCAGCATGTTTTGCTGGTAGAAACCAGTAGAAACCAGCCTGGATCAACATGAAACCTCATGCTCATTTTTTCAGCAGGGTAAAATGTTTCCTCTTTTTTATTCTGTCCTATAGTGTACCATGTGTAATGCTTGTGAATCTTCTGGATGTTTCCAATACATGTGTGTATACAGTAGTGTGTGTGTGTGTGTGTGTGTGTCATCTATTTGTGACCAGTGACAAGTGTGACCAATAGACCATTGGAGGACAAAAACAGTAAAGTGAGGATATTTTGGCAGGTGTGTGTGCGTGTGAGTACATGTGTGTGTAAGGGATTGTTATGTGTCAGCCTTTGCGTCACCTGCCTGTCTGTTGATCTCATATGTCACATGACGCCCAACAATTTCCCCTCTCTGTGTCGTTTCTTGTAAGTAGAGAGATGATGGAATAAGTCAGCATCTGTAATAATATTACAGCATAAAACATGTCACTGCTGTATGTATTAATTTAAAAGCTGATCTCATGAGGTTACTGCTTTATCATCCATTTAATACATACAAAAGCCTGACAGATTATACGCAGCTCTTAAACTGTTGCTCTGTAATTTATTGCTATGATTCAGTTCATGTGTAAAAAATAATTATGGGGTTATTATGCTAGTCATTGTAATCTTATGGGTTTCTTTAGTTAATTATATGTTTCCTTAAGTTACACAGTGTAACATTTATACATCACACTAATAGGAGCGCTTATCAAATGTAAATCATTTCATGGTGTACTAACACGTTTTTAACCCACTTGTAAAATGTCAATTCTTAATAAGAAACACAATCATTTACTAGTAAAAATTCGAAAAAACAGTGTACTTGTATTGGCACAAGGTTTTCTGATATTTTTCTGAACAGGTATGTGTTATTTAGGTATAACTATTATTTAAACTCAAAAATCTATTTATTTAATAAGGTGGAAAGCACACAGCAGAAGAACATATTTCAAGGGTCTAAGAAGAGAACAGTATTTTTGTGATATTCCAAATTGATTCTCTGTTTTGTTTTTGTAAACAGTAACACTTTTAGAGTGAAGAAGTCTCCAAAGAGGTCTCCGATTTCTGAGCAGTCTGCACAGGTGAGTCCATATATGTGTATGATACACACACACACACAAACATATATACGCACACATATATACACACACACTTTATACACAGCTAGTTATAAACAATATAGCCTAACTCTAACCTAAAAATGGGGATTGGCCTTAAAATGTCCCCACAAGGTAAACATTTACTGGTATTACTATACTTGTGAGAACACGTGGTCCTCATAACAGAGTGAATACTAGGACCACACACACACACACTATTGCAGATTCTGAAGATATGTTTCTTTCCTTTGCTGCCACCTCATATCATAACAGTGTTGTCCTGTGTGTTCCCCACTCTCACCCTCCACATCACACACACATCATCACCTGCAGGAACACACACCCGACACTGATCCTGACCCTTCACAGGATCACGCCACTGATGAGGAGAAACTGGCCTCCTCCACCAATCAGAAGTGGACAACCCGACATGATGTGGAGGCGGAGCTGACCTCTGACCCCCAGGACTTACCCCAGCCAGCTGACTTTACAGCTTTTGTGAATGAGAACAGTTTACCCACACAGAACGAAGGTGAGAGTTATTATATAACCTTGTCGGCTTCTATCATGAGCCATGGATGTGCTTATTTGTCATTTACATAATGTAACAATACAGAAGGAAATATAAGCTGTATTTATTTTGTATAAAATATTGATTTTGGGGTGAGCAGTACAGTTTTTAGGAGACTTACTTGATTATGTCACTTGTATTGCTGATTCTTCTTTAGCTGTAACCCCAATTGACCTTACAATGACCCATTTTGTTAGCCTTTGACCTGACATAGAACCAGTTGGACCTGGGGCCTGAAACTAACTGGGTCACTGGTAGAGGAACAGATGTGCCTCTCTCATGTTAGTTTTGTCAGTTTGTGAACTAATGATCAGGGTATGAAGTCATAAAGTATTAAAGACTGTTTTCAAGCCTTAATTTAGCCTTTATAAAATATAAAGTTTTTTTTCATATTCTCTAATTTTGTTGTGTCTCTGCAGTTACTGACTATGAGATTGAATATATGGAGAAGATTGGCTGTTCTGCTCCTGTGAGTATTTGACCAATAGACAGATGTAGCTTAAAACAGTGTGTAACAAACACTGAAATATTGGTAGATTACATTTAGTTACAAGTCTTTTGTGTTTGTGTAAGCACATACAGTATGTCTTTGTTTACAGTCTCTCTCAGCAAAGAAACCATCGCTTTACTTAAAGCTGGACTCTGTGACAGACAGTCCAAAAAAGAGCTCTAACATGCAAGATTCAGAACCAAACTCACCCTGCACTGGGTAAACCATCAACTCACATACATAATCATATATTAGTTAAACACTCCATAAAATAGCACAATAAGCTTTCCTTTATTGACTTGATTCCTATTAAAACAGGAAGTTTGGGTGGGATGTTTCCATTGGTTCTGGGGTTTCGTGGGACCAATAGCCGCAAAAGTCCAAATATGAATTCATGGGGTCTTTAAAACATGTATTTCCATTGGCAATATATTTGATGCACTTTACTGTGTTTGTCTGACTCTTCACAGGAGCTTTGAGGAGATGGAGGCTCAGATCTCGCAGGGGAAATCACCTGTGCTGCCGCCACGTAGTGCTCACGAGCCCACAGCCTTAGAGAAGAGCAGAAAGAGAGAGAGTCAGTCTCAGAGCCAAACACAGAGCACTGACAAAGATGGAGTGGTAAGTCCAAACCAATCAAACACAGAAAAATAGAACTCTCCTCTGATAAACTGCCATTTTATGAGATATTCTCTAAAACTTTGTTTCACACTAGGGTAAGAAAACAATAATAAAAGGTGTATTTTTGGGTGCATTCTCTTTTTGTTTTACAAGCATCTAAACAAAACATGTCCCCACCAGAATCTGTGTTGCATAATATTTATTCACACTGTAGATTTTATAAACCCATTATAGAACTATTAAGATACACTAGGCTAAATAAGAGCTTAATTTGCCTCACTGACACCCAGACACCTCCCACTCCTCTTGTCCCTCTCCTGCTCTCGGTCCCAACACAGCCCCCCATCCAGGGCCCCATGGACCCCTCAGATCTGCCCCTGTTAGACAGGCTGTCTGATTCAGCCCCTCTCAGCTACCTGGAGCCTGACCTGGCAGAGACCAACCCCACTGCCTTCGCTCAAAAACTGCAGGTGTGTAGAGAAAAGACCTCCTGCCCTATTTAATCTCCCCCCTGGACCTCTGCTGCTACAGTATGTGTGACTGTGTGCGTGAGTGTATGTGTGTCATTACGTGTTTTCTGTGTCTTTAACACTGTAAAAATCATTTTCTTGTACAGTCTTGTTTTTTAGTAAAACAAATATCTAAACATCCTTTAAACGAGATCAATTTACTTGAAATGCAATATTGCTGAAGAGGCAAAGACTTTTTAATTGTTTTTTTCTTGACTTAAAGTTGCAATCCATAACTTGCATACTTTAGGTTGCATACTTTAGGTTGCATACTTTAGGTTGCATACTTTAGGTTGCATACTTTACTTTAAATTACTTTGCGTAATTATTATTGTTGAAGTCAAATGAAGCCATAATGGTATTTCCCAGGATATTGCACGACGTCTTAAATTCTAAATCATTATTATAAATTTACAGTTGGGAATAGGGGTGATCTTAGGAAAACTCAAAAATGGATTTATGTATGTATAACTGTGTGTATGTAACTTGTCTGCCTCTTTTTGTTCAACTTCATTTTTGTTTGTACCTTTGTGTTGGGGTCAGTAAAAGGTCAACTGATGTCATTGTAACCAAACTGAGAAGTTTCTTACAGTGCAGTGGATGTGACCTCATTCATTACCTTAAACATATGTGGGCATCTGTGTGCATGTATATGTATGTTTATTCCTCAGGTTTAGTACTTAAGCGGGGCCAGTGCAATTCTAACCCCTTTTTTCCTTCCTTGCCCCCTGCCCCCACTCCATGGGTCACGCCCCCTTTCCTCCTCTCCTCCTCAAACATCCCCCAACCCCCGCCTCTCCTACGTGGCCCAGGAGGAGCTGGTGCTTGCATCCCTGAGGATAGAGGCTCTACAGGTAGCCAAAAACATCTCTCAGAGCCCCTCTTTGTCCACTGTGTCCCCTCAGGTACTGCGCTGAGCCAGCCCGCACCTGTGTGTGAGTGTGTAAGCACGTGTGTGAGATATCCCCTTTGAACTGAGCCCCTGACTGCATTGTTGGTATGAGTGTCAGTACCTACCCATAAACTTCAACCCCTGGTGCGCCCCATGTGACGTCTCTAACTTGGCTCCTGTCCCCTGATTGGTGCTACTTTCTCCCAATCCAGCACCCTCTTGAGTAAAAGAGGCGTGTTTCATCCCAGGGCTTTGTGACATCCTGCATGTTTGCCTGGACAGGAGATGCATAGAGACAAAGTACAATGTGACTTGGAAATTAATGCTGTAACTAGTTAACGTTACATTAAATTTAAAGGTTTTCATCAACTATGAGCACTTTTATTTCATGTGGGTTGATTTAAACATACGATTTTAAAACATATACAATTTCATACCATTACAAATAAATAAAGAAATCACTCCGGTAAATACAAAAACAGAATATTTTAATTGTGAATAATTTCAGTTAAACTGTAAATATTGTTTAACTCAAATTATATTGTAGGTACATATTTAATTGTGTATATTTAGGATGCACAAAAAACTGGCTGAGAAATTAGCTTTAGCATGACAAATGAGTCAGTCATTATAATAATACCCCAAAAATGTTAAAATAATACATACTGTGATTTGAGATGGTGACAATGACAAATAAATGGCGGAAAATATCCAGAAAAATTAATATAATTATTTTATGATGCTTATATATTTTTATCAGTGGACAAAATAAATAATCTAGATTGTCTTGAGTGTTTTAAAAGGGTATATTATTATTAAAATTCACAGGATCTTAGTTGAAGAAACACAGAAAAGTGCCATAGTTGAAGAAACACATTCTTAGGATTATAAAATATATTGTTCTGACAAAGCAAACTTTTCCAAAGTAGAAATTTGAAAATGAAAGCTGTTATTTTGGCCACAATTCCTTGTCACATTCTTGCTGGTTCCTGATTTTGACTTGTACTAATTTACACTAACTCATTGGAATACAGTGGGCATACAGACCATCTGTATGCCTGGCCTGAGGACGCTGGCGTGGCTTCACACGAGGCTTAGCTTTGATCCGTCTGACCTTCAGACATGTCATGTTGGATGAGTGACAGTCTCAACATTTGTACAGGAAATGGAATAAACAGACTAATCACCTTATTTTAGACACACAAACATGCCACAGTCTCTGTAACGTACCTCATTCTACCTCATCACTCCACTCTCATGATGTTGTCTTGCACACTTCACAGTCTCTGTAACGTACCTCATTCTACCTCATCACTCCACTCTCATGATGTTGTCTTGCACACTTCACAGTCTCGCCTTAAGAAGCCCAGCCCACACCGCTGGAATTTCAACGGTTCTCACATGGCTAAAGTAAGAAGGACAGAAAACAACCCCTGTGTAGTTAAACTAGACCTAACCCATATGTGCTAATCCTAGTGTCCCTATACGACCATTAGACTAAACCAACAAAAACCACATCCCCTAGTGTAAAAATATAAACATACAAACAAAAAGCATTTCATCACTCTCCTGCCTTCTGTACGTATATGCTGTAAATTTAGTTTTATCAGTATTTTGTCTTTTATCCCTGTAAAAGTATGTAAACTTCCTTAAAAATTGATTAACTTTATCTGATAAATGTAAAATTGTGTAAACCTCACTCATTTGAGACTTATGCTTAAAACAAGAAAAGATATGGGGTTGGGATAAGTCTTTATATTTTATGCATTTTTGATTCTCACGCACATTTATCATGTTTTAAGGATGTTTGGATATTTTTAATGGAAAAAACAAAAATACTTATTCATTAAATACTATTTGCAGGGTTTCGTTAACAGTATCCCTAGATGTCACTGGAACTGTCTGTTACTTTAAATTAAACTCTAAACTTTTTAGCTTTTTATCACATCAGACTGTATCTCCCATTCCAGACATATTTAATATGCCTGTCTGCTTAACATCTTACAGAACATTTGTTTTTAAATCTTGGGCCTTGCGCATCTCACAAGATCCTTCATCCACACCATGGTGCAGTATTTTTGTCACTCTCTCAAAACCAGTGTGGTTATTTTTGTAGAAAACCGCAGGAAAGTCCACACAGACAGATATCAAACTCTGTCAGAGGACGTCCTGTATACCAAAGGTACAGTTGCCTGTCCATGTGAGCTCTGGACCTCACTTCTAAAATAGATTTGATCTTAAAATGTCTCAGAAGTATTTCTGGCATAGTACTGATCAATCTCGAGATTATGGAGTACTTTGATATAGAAAAAGGAGTGACGTTTTATTATGCGGCTGTCCCTGGATTGATGATCTTCTTAAAATATTAAATATTTGAATATACATTACGTGTTAACTGTCTCCCTGAATTAGTTCCACAGACACATGCTGCTGCTGCCACGTTCCTTTTTTACCCTTTTCATTAGTACAAAACCATCTTTCATGCACATACATATCTATATATCATATATAGCTGCTCTGAAGGTGTCAGGATGACATCACAACCCCACTGCTATACTGAACTCTTTCATATCTGCATATTCATGTTAAAGCTTTTCTTTCCCATTTGCATTGTTGTTCCTTTTCCTGTTCTCTGCTGACTGTGTTTTGGTGATCTATGTGATGTAGGATAGGTGATGAGATACATTCTGGTCTGTTGTTTAGGAAAAATTATAGACTTAGGAAAGATTACAGAAACCAGTTTGTCTGAAGTGTTTGCAGTGGTAAAGATATTGTTCTAACCTCTGGTTAAGGTGCTTACCACTTTTAGTAGTTTGGAAACAGGCCAGAGTCTTGTCTGAGACCGTAGAGCAGAACACCATTTACTGTCTGTGGTCATTAGAAGTCTTAAGACCACAATCCTTTGTCTCTGAATCTGTATAGAGCATCATTTTAAGTTGTACATGTTTTCCTGTTTGAACCTGCTGTTTCTTGCAGCATATGGAGTTGCTGTTGCAGCCCAACGATGGAATAAATGGTATTAAGTGTAAATGTTTCATTGAGACAGAACGTTATATTACTGACTTTCTGTATTTGTATCCCATCATGTGTCCCCCCACCTTGACCCAAAAGCCAAATTTAATTAATCTCCTAATCCAGCTCTGTTAAAAAGAATTAATTAGCTCCTGTCAGCAAGTGGATTAAAGGGCTAAACATGATGATTAATGAGTAACTACACCCATCACTGGTTTAGAATATTGTAAATTAGCTATGCTGGTTTGCATAGCTACCCAGACACTCCTAAGATTTTGTGCTTAGTAAAAATAAACCATCAACTTTTCACTTAACTTTTCTCATTATTTGATCTCCAATAACTAACACAACTTCAGACCTGTACTCCTGTAGTCCTCATCTGACAGCATTTCCTCTCCGACCAGGATCCGGTCATAGCCTTAAACCTTTCATGACAGCTTTTCGCACCCATCTCACATTGGGGATTGTTGGTCATAACATCCCAGCTGTATGGAGCAGGCCAATCACAAACTGAACCCTCATCTCAACTGCTGGAGGCTTTGAATCCAACCTAGGAGCTGCTCTCCATGGCTTTATGGCTTTGCTGAGTAGAATCTGTAGATGATGTGCTGCCTCCCTCCAGGTTGTGTGGAATGAATGTTTTAAAGTGATAAACTCACAGTATTTTAATGGGTTCTCCACAACTTTCTCCTTGGCAGCAGAGGGAATTGGCCTCACCAGGAGACAGTGGAGTTTCGAAGAGTTCCCTCTATTCTCGAGCAGGATACAGTGAGGGTGAAAGCCCTCATCTGCCTCATGACATGGACCACTCACTGGGCATTGCCCGAGAGGAGGTACTGTAAGCACTCTAGCACATTTAGGGCCACACTAGATAATATATTCCTATAAAAATCATTTTTGTAATTTTAGAAAGGCAAATTCAGGTGCCAGGATCACAGTCTGCTGCAGCCTCCAAAACCTCACATTTACAACATTAGGCCTTTAAGATGGGAAAATACAGCTTTATTTAGCACAGCTTTTTTGAGTCTTCCTTGACTTGTATATTTCCTTCAGTAAATTAGACACTAAAGCAATGCCGACAACAGCCGGAAATAATCTTAATAATGAAAATAATGTTATCATTCAGCGCAATTAATTCTTAATGAATTTCCTCTTTAGTTTTAGAAGTTGTCTAAAATCACAGCGCTGGTGTTCTGACTTTGTGCGATATGTGGCTGTTTCATCAGATTGTGGTCAAAGAGAAAGAAGCCATGGAGTGGAAGAGGAAGTATGAGGAGAGCAGACGAGAGGTGGAGGAGATGAGGTGGGTTAAACTCTCCCACAATTTTAAAAACACTGTAAAAAAACAAAGTTTATGGCAGCTGGGGCGCCAAAAAAGGGGGAAATAACAAAAATAAATGAAAAATTACAGGTTTTTCATGTTATTTTACACAAGATGTAAATTTACAGTCTATTTTTGTAATAAAATATTTTTTTGTAATTTAATAACAAACATCTGTAACAAAAACCTGTAAAATAAGAAGTACAACTTAAAATTACAGTTGTTGGAGTTTGGTGGTGATTCTTGAGTCAAGCTTCATTTGTTTTTCCCATCATTTCTCTGTATTCTTCTGATTAATAAAACAGCCAAAAATAAAATGAAAAACAGTTGATAGCCCTAATTCAAGAACAAATCCTATATTAACCTTAGTCCACTTCTCAATCTGTTTATTTCATTCCTATTGTTTTTTGAAGTCTTGTCCTAGCAAAAAGCCAACTAAAGGGGTCCTTTATGCGTCAAATGTGCCAGAAGTTGGGGGAGGGAGAGGGAAGATTATAAAAACACACCATGTCATGTAACTGGCCTATAACACATTGGAATGCCACATTATATTGGTTTATATTATATAGTTATAGTTTTGCCTGGGGGTTTGCTAACAGTGGGATTAAAGCAAATATGCTTTATGGATTAAACAGTATCAAATTAAAGATGCAGTGTTGTCTAATTGATAAGACTAATCGAGGACACATCTCAAAGTGGTACCTTTGTTTTCACAACCCTTGGGCAGAGGCAGAGTACCAGTCAAGGAGGCTGGGGATTATGACCAGCTGGCCTGGGCCTTGTTAGTGTGGATAAGAATGGAGCTTAGTTCATTAGTCTGATGGGGCTTAGGATAAAGAAAAGGACTAAGAGGCTAAGGGAAGACATAGCTAATCCATCCACTTACTGCGCTGGCAACCTGCTTTTCTTTACTGCCAGTCAATGCCACACTCACTCAGGAAGGAATGGTCAACTCCAGCCCCTCTCAGCAGCTCAGAAGCTCTGTTACAAAACATAGTAAGATGTCTCACTGCCTACTACCTGTATAGGCAGATGCCCTTTAAGACAACATCCTAGCAATCATAAATCACTGATTTAGAATACTCTACTAAGTAAGCAGCAACTTTGCATGCCAGAAATAAAGACTCACAATTACTTTTAATCTTTTGAAGTCAACACAACTCAACACAACTTAACGAGCATAAAATAGATACACAGAAATATTACTGGACAAAAAAAAATAGTATAAGTATTATACTAATTAGAATAAGTATTTTTAATCAATATTTCTCTTACCCGATCTGCCATCACAGATTTTTGTTCACTGAGCTTGCTGCAATGCATTTTGGGATTGTTGTATCCTATTCCCTGCTTTAGAAATTTTACTAAAAGGAGGTACTTTTAGAGACAGCATAAATACTTTACCTACTGTACCTTTTAAACCAACCTTTACATCAGAAGACCCGCTATGATGCCTCAAAAACATATCGGGTGCATAAAATTCTCACTCAATTGATGCTCTTTGCCTGCAGGAGGATAGTTATGGAGTATGAGAAGACCATTGCAGAAATGATCGGTGAGTCTTGATTCCTGAGTTTCACTTTATCCTCTGCTTCCAATGTATTTGTGAACACTGTCTGGCACTTTGTTTGTTTGGTTTGTTTGTTCTCTTTGTGTGCTGCAGTGTTAAAAATAAACTGGCCCAGTCCTTTCCCACTCATGCCACATCTACACACGTATGCAACACATATGCAAGTTTTTAATTTCTCATTTAATTTGCAGAAAAATCTTGCGTGCCTCTGGACTCAAACACTGGTCAGTTAAAAGCACAACCCTTCACATCTCCCTGTGTATTCTACTTGACCCGGCTTGCTTTCGCAGTTTAAACATGATCTGCTCAAACATGTCCCTTACCAGGCCTCATCCACTGACATGTTCACTGTATTTCTTTGTCTTGCAGTATTTACCAGCATGTAAATAATGTAGGTTGCCTTTGTCAGGCTTTGACATCGGGTGTCTGGTTTAACTTTGATGTGCTTTTCTCTTTTGGCATCGACAAACAAAAGCAGTTACCTTGACACGCTTCATTTTTCACTTCTTACATCCTTCATGAATAAAACAAATGACCATCCACTTTCCAGCTGTATCCTTAGTTTTACTTCCCTTTATTGTCCATCCACACTTATTGTACTTCTTTGCTTATTTTTTGTTCTTGGACCATTTCATATATTTTCTTTTACCACTTGTTTGGTTTCATTTCATTTCCGGCACCAGTTTCATTACTTGAGGAATTTGTTCCATTTCGGTGACACGCATTTCTCTCACATGTCCCTCCCTGCTGGCTTGTTTTAATGCAATGCCTTCTTTCTGTTTTGCTCCCTCTGTTCCCCATAAATATTTGATAAATGACTCAGGCATGCCCGGTAAGTAACAACGATTTTTCATTTTCTTTGTTTGTGTTGCATCCACCACATGACAGTGACAGCCAGGAGAGCTTCCTCTCAGACTCTGTCTCTCATTTTAAAATCATCTACTTTTGCTCTTCAAATCTTTTTGGAGACCTGTTCATAAATTTTCTCAGTAACCAGGACCTCATAATATGACAACTATTAAAGTTTATTACAAACCAATAAAGACCAACAGAATTGAGGCCAAATTTATCTTACAATGCAAATTATTTACTGGTAATAAATAAATCAGGTTTAGGATCATCTGTAGCCTTACTCTTACACAATTAATCCTCCAGGTTTGTGTGTCAAAAAAGACTGTCATTACAGTTAAACAGGCTACAGAGTAAATCGTGAGCCTGTTTCTGAGTCTTGTCGACTCTCATGCTTTGTCTTAGTGGTTTGCCCTTCATTTAGTCTGTGCGAGTTGTCTGCATGCATCACAGGGATTCAAGGTCAAAATAATAGCTGCCATTTTCATTCGTCATCATCAACGATGTAGACATAGTGATATAGAGCTTAATTTACTTCTAAAGAACATGGAGGAACACAAAACCCATTTAATTCTGAACTTACAGCATTTGTGTTTTGTGTGTATGTGTCAGAGGGTGAGCAGAGGGAGAAGAACCTGTCACATCACACCATCCAGCAGCTGATTCTGGAGAGGGACCAGGCTTTGGCTGACCTCAACTCTGTAGAGAAATCTCTCGCCGACTTGTTCCGTCGCTATGAGAAGATGAAGGACATTTTGGATGGCTTCCGTAAGGTGAGTCACTTACACACACATTTATATTTAGGTCAGGTAATACTGACCATATTTTACAACATCATCTGTGTGGATTCACATTTAAAGTCGCCGTGAAATGGAAACTGCGACAATCTTCCCTGTGGTGACGCATATCCAGGTGAAGCAGCTTCTGGAATAAGAAAGAAAATGTTGGATAGGACTTGATTTTGTTCTTTGAGATTTGATTGGATGTTGGAAATTGGAGGTGTAGAAACTGCCCGATCATTGGACGGTCAATATGGTCCCGCCCTCAAGAAGAGGCATACGTCATCAAGAGATGTTGTTTTGTGGGGGAGGGGAGGTTAATGTTTTTGAATATAGAACACGACTGCACATGAATAAAAAATATCGATGAGGTGCACGAATAAATTGTGTATAATAACCAATGCAATATTTAAAAAAATAATAGAATAGTAAATTTTGATTTCATTAAAGGGGGATCTGATTCTTTGCACTGAGGTTCTTCTCCCAGTGAAAATCTTTCCGTTGTTAAGAAATAAGATATTAATGAAACTTGTTGTAATTTCTCATCTTTCCATCAGAATGAGGAAGTGTTGAAAAAATGTGCTCAGGAGTATCTGTCAAGGGTCCGTAAGGAGGAGCAGCGCTACCAGGCCCTGAAGATCCATGCTGAAGAGAAGCTGGATAAGTAAGTACAGATCGCTCCCAAATCCTCAGAGTTCTTTTAATCTGCTTTACCTGGTTTTGTATTTATATTGGCAAGAACATCAAAGGTGACTGCACAGCTAATTAACTAATCTAAGGCGACTCAAATATGAAATGATGGCATTAGTTTGACCATGTGACACCTGCAGGGCAAATGCTGAAATCGCTCAGGTGAGGTCCAAAGCTAAGCAGGAGCAGGCAGCACATCAAGCCAGTCTGAGAAAAGAACAGATGAAAGTGGACTCGCTGGAGCGCACGCTGGAACAGAAGGTGTGACCATACTCAAAATCCACCCACAGATCACTTGCATAGCTAAAAGCTAGGGCTGTCAGTCTGTTAAGATGTTTAGTTGCATAATGTTTATGTTTGAGATGTTTAATCTAATGTTTTAGTAATTAAGTATTATAGTCGTTCTGTTGCCTTCAAGGAAAAAACTTTTTTTTTCTGCAGAACAAAGAGATCGAGGAACTGACCAAAATATGTGATGAGTTGATTGCCAAGATGGGGAAGAGCTAACCACATGATGGGGAAGAGCTAACCACATGATGGGGAAGAGCTAGCCACCCGATGGGAAGAGATATGAGTTTTGTTCATACCACAAAAGGATGGAAGAACAATGATTGGAAAAGATTGGTGTAAAGATGGAGGAAGATACAGAGTTTCCGCATCATTCTTCCCTCGGATGGACATTACAATGAACTAACCACATGAACTTATGGATCTCACACTACTGATGTTTTCACAAAACTGGATTCCTCAGATTTGCGAGGACACACTAGATTCTGTCTGTAATTACTTTCTCTTCATGTTGATGTATTATTGTACACCAGTGTACCTATATCGAGGGTCTTGTGAAAGTTCTTTCCATCACTAGAGATTTTTTGCATCTGTATAGCTCAGAGAGAGAATGCTTTTTTAGTGAGCGTGAGGTTATGAGTGCCGTTGCCATGACAACCACCGATGGAGCCGACTGTTAAAATGATTCCTGTGGTTCCCTCTTCTTAACTTGAAAACAGACATGACCATAAGAAGGAGACTATATAAATATATAATATAAAACGGACTAATTAATCATACAGTTGTCACAAAGTTGTATATGTGATTATGAAAAAATGCATGTTGTAAGCCAAGCCTTCACCGTTTTGTAAATATGAAAATGACTTGAAAATGAATATAGTAAATGAATACAACTGCAGATTTTGATACTGTTAGTTTGATCCGCTTCGTTGCTTATCTTTGTTGATGTTTGTTTGTTTTGTTGTCTAGAAAAACTGATGTGCATCAAACATTTCTGGATTTTGTTTTGATATATACATGAACCTGGCTGTGACTGTCAGTGGTTCTGACTTTGTCTCGGTCCAGCTATGGCTGATGTTTCACACAGGAAACGGTTCGCCATGTACACAGGACATGCTTAAAAAGTGCAATAAAAGATGGCAATACAGATCTTCTGGTCTTCTGACCCATATCTCACAGATATAACAGTCAATATACAAAATGTAAGAGTTAAATTATGTTTGCTGTAGTAATAATATGATATACCCTCACTATGTCATTTTAAAAATGTAATGAACATGCAATGAATCTTGTTCACATGATCTTGTGTGTCTGGAAACATGTGCATTAATTAACTGGCAGATGGGCCTTAAGATCATGCCAGACAGACTACATTAGTGCCAGGACCATGCTGGCACACAACCAACATGTCTGTGAACATGCAAAACAAATGTAAGGTTACAGTTACATTGCATAAAATAAGAGGCAGACTATCATAAAATAAAAAAAATAAATAAAAAAATTGTAAAAGGACAAAATAATGAAATGTAAATAATGATTTAGTCTTAAAATAATGAAAAATGAAAAATAAACATTTCCTTGAATTAAAGTTATATAATTATTAGGTGACACTATTTATATGTTTAATATAAATAGTTTATTTTAATAAGAATAAAAAATTTGTAAATATATTTAGCTTTAAATTTCAAATACATCTTTCTCAAATCATCCTATA
>JAZGTJ010005339.1:12505-27805 GCA_036877575.1 Botia almorhae | reverse complement strand
TATTTATCATCAGAAAAATGTTCCTACAACCCAAAATTGTTAGCTGGGCAGTGTTCTGAAGACATTGTGTGATAAAGTACAATTCTGAGATCATTTAGAAAATTCTTTTGATTCCTGCAGAGATGAAAATAACAGTCATTTCAGAGTATTCAGTGCTGTGCTTACATCAGAGCTGTGTTACATTTTCCAGCTTCTCACTTTTCATCTCTTTTCATCTTGTGTTCCAACACCCAGAAGATGAGATCATTGAGATGAGATCAATTAAGATGAGATAAACTCATCAAAGTGAAGTGTGAACAAAATGTGCAAAGTAACAACAAAACGAAGACTCAACAATATCAGGAAGCAGAAAACAGGGACGAGACTCGACTGCAGAACAAGTAGAATTCCATTTAAACTAGGAGAGCATGAGTGCTGTATATACACCAAGAGATTTGCATGTAATGGGACAAAATTGGGCATCTTAAGAAGGCTTTGTGAACCGACCATTGGGCCCATGTCCGTGAGGCCCTACAATGCTGTCTAGGAAGGCAGCTCAGAAACAGCACACTGAAGCTGACTTCAGGTTCTCGCTCGCTTTCTGATCTCAGGTCCCAGACTGTGGTTCAGTACTACAGCCTCACTCCTCCAGTCTGTGATGAATTATTCACACTGGTGGTTTCTGTTCATATATCAGGAAAAGTGAATACTGGGCGCCAGTCGTCCTCAGAGATTCAGCACCCCAGTGATCCCTGACAGCTGCGTCTTACACGCTGTGTAAGACAGTGGCAGAATAAACAGACTAAAAATCAGGGTGGTGCTAACAGATGGTGTTCTCCAAGTTTATAAACCTCCTCCATCTAGAAACCAAGACATCAGTTTAAAAACCAGACGTGCTGGGAAACAAATAAAACGCCTGAGAATAGAGGAATGGGGAATTGAAGTTTTAATTAAAAAAAATAACAATAATTTGGGTTTTGACCCCAAAGCTTCATTTCCACTAAGTTTTGCAAGAATCACACGTGTAAAGAGTTTCAGACATGCGACTAATAGACTACAAGTGATAGAGCCTTCAAAGAGACTGAAGTACACACACACACAAACACACACACACACACACACACACACACAGTCTCAGAGGAGAGAGTCACACTGTCACTAAAGAGTGTTAAGACATGCAGATGCAACAATTACAATCTTTCCTCGGTTATTCCCATGTCTCCATTTAAAATCTCCCTCTCTCCCACACACACACACACACACACACAGAATCAATCTCCATTCAAAATCAGCTATGTAATTGGTTTAAATGAGTGTGCAGTAATGAAACCTGTTTAATAGTAAGAGACACAGTGATCCGCTGCAGCGTCTGTGAGTGTGAGGGGTCGAGCTGAGGACATTGTACGAATGCACGAGGCTGGCAGGAATTACGGCGCCTGACACACACAGCGTACGTGAGGGGCCGGAGTGAATATTTCTCATGTTGTGAAGATTTATGTCTGAAAGTCACTTTCTGCAGTATATGGCGTGTACCTTCAAGTTATGGCTATACACAAAAGCTATTCAAAACTGTCCTTAGAGATACAGTCATATAATATACTACGTGCATCGCATGCCAAATATCAATGTCAAATGTATCACTGAAAAACTTTTCTTTACCACATAAACGCATCACATTTAACTCTAGCAGGGTTGGTGATTCTTTCCGTAAATAAAGTCTCTTCACATTCTGATAACAATCACTAAGTGGTCTAAATATATTTCTATAAATATGTATCTCCTGTGGAAGGTGCAGGCGCAGATAATGTTTGTCCAATCATTTCGTTAAGAATCAACAGACTAAACAAAAACTAATTTTGCGTCATGGAAATGAAGCCCATTTTAAGAACATCATCATATTTATATTGTGTTTTTTCTGTGACAAATCCCTCTAATTCTGATTACTGTAATGCAAAAAATGTTTCATTTTCATGATTTTTTTGTATATTTCTTATGTTTACTGTATTTATGGTAGTATTTGTTGCTTTTAATACGACTCACCATTTAGAATAATAAGAAATTATGTATTACAGTAATGACAAAATTCTTTAAAACAAACTTTTTTCTTAAAACAAGCTATAATTTATTTATTTTTTCTTGTGATTTTGCGGTGACAAGATGATGTTTTCGACAGGTTTCATGTGATTCATCCATGTGTCTGTCATAGAGCAAAACAGAGAAACAGTAAGAAACACAAACAGTGACAAGCACAGAAAACGTGCTCAGTTACACACTATGGAAACTGTCTTTACCATCAAGTAGAAGATTTTTCAAATGCCCTGAACCAAAGTTTTTAAACAGATCCACTGATTCACACACACACATTCTGAGTTGCCCGTATCAAACAGGAAGTGACCGATGACTCATCTGAATGAATGTTCTCTCTGAGTCTCTTCAGACAGACTCACATCCAGAACCTCTTATTACAAACAAGAACTGATCCTGTCAAACCAGAGAACTCCAGAGAAAATTACACACTCTCTCGGTCTCTGTCTTCCTATTTTTCTCTCTCTTCATGGACAATGATGTCGATAACGTTACGTTCCTCCGCATGAGCGACACGTTCATTTAACTGCCGCATTAACAAACATGTTTGTGTCAGTGTATTTATAGGATTTCGCCCGTTTTGTCAGTTTTGAATCAGGGCGTTTCCTTTTAAGAAAGCATTGTTGAAGCATTATGAGAATAATGAAGGAAAGTCACAGATGAGTTTATACCTCTTAAACACTTTTAGTAAATAGATGTTAATGTTAAAATGCAAAAACACTATTGACTGTATGCTGGTACTGTAATTACAGTGTCTGAGCTTTGCCTCATTGTTCCTGAGCGCCACCTCTCACACCTCGTTTAAATGTAAGACAGTATAATATGTAAAATAGACGGTATTACATACAGTATTAAGTACAAACAGCATTTCCGGAATTAGCTTTCAGCCTCGTTCCTGCCATCAGACATCTTGAGATCTGCCACCTCTGCTACAGTGATGTCATTAAACGACCGCAGCCTCCACACAGTCTGTGTTATGAGACCGTCTGCTGTTACATAAGGCACGTTATGTAGCTCCTCATGCAATACGTCTTAGTGGAACGTTTTAAACATAGTATAGAATGTTTGAATAACGTTCTTATAATGAAGAAACAGATTCTAAAAAACTGGACTTCTGAATGTTCTACAACTTTTAAAATAACATTTTTACGTTTTTGTTACTTAAGGGAAATGTCCTTACAACCAGAAATTGTGTGTGTGTACGTGTGTGTGTCTAAAGCATTATAGAAAGGGCAGTTAACAGTGTCATTTCAGTTTACAGGCACATTTCTTCAGTAACAAACTCATTTCATTGATGCTCTGGCTGGATAGCACTGATTTGTCTGGGTTGCCAAAATATGTCTTGAAAATGTAACCATGGTTTTCTCCAAAGTGCTTTGGTGTGATTTAAACCATAGCTCATGAATATGGTAATCTTTCAGTGCCAACGGCATATATCAAAGTATCATGGCAACGTTCTACCAGCTTCCCAGAATGCACTAGTAACCGCATACCTGTAGCACTTTTAAAACAAGCACACCAGCACAGCCTCATAGCAACAGAAGACATTCAACCTCGTTAAAGAGAAACGTATTTAATCGTCACATTTGTGGTGAAGAGCTTTTTCACTTCAGATCAGATGTCGTTCTGATGAGATTCATGAGCTGCTTGCTATGCTTCAAGACTTACAACTCGTCACTGTTCAGAGTTTCTTAAACGCCTATGGAGATAAATGGAAACCCACTGTTGAGTGCAACCCAGTCGGCTAGAAAAGTGAGAATCATAGCGGGGAGTTTTGCATGAGCAAACATCACTCACATTCCCCTCAGAAGCCAGTCAGCTGATAACTGAAGCATTTAAAGAGGAACAGTAAAGCAAAATTAGCAGGTCTGTGCTCAAATATTAAATCTCCTTCCACAGTTGCTTCCTCAGTGTAAACAGCCAGTCAACCGAGAGCCTGAGGTACATGCTGTAGCTTCATACCCGTTTACACTGTAAAAAGTCAACTTCACAAACAATAAACAATTTGTAAATTCAAGAATTTAACATTAAATATTTAAACGATATTTCAACAACAAAGCTACAGCAATGTTTTCATAATTAATGTGAGGAGTGAACATCAGAACATGCCAAATTAAGTCCCCCTCCCATCAATATTTTTTTATTTGTATATTTTTAATAGATTTATTATATTTATTATTTTCTGTATTTTTATCATCCCTATTCCACGTCCCTGTGTCTATTCTCAAGAGAAGTGTTAAACCAAACCCTTCAACCTAATTTTCAGGCTTGTGCTTAAAATAGGTTTTGGAAAATTTGAGAACTGCAGTGGTCTGAGAACAGTTACCTGAGGCACACCGCAGCGTATTACAGTGTGAGCTCCGGGGAGAGAACCTTTGTTGCTGACTAGGTACAACCTGTCAGCCTAATAACAATCAAACCACAGAAGTGCAAATCTGAGGGTACCCATCTCATCTAGTGTGAAGATCAGCAGATGGTGCTCTACAGTGTGAAAGGCACAGAAAGGTTTCATACGAATCAGAACGGAGTCTACGAGGACACTCTAGCTGACGCAAGTGCTGCAGCAACACACATTTAACCTCAGGAGAACCTCACTCTGTCCTCCTGCTCTTCACTCGGGTGTGTTGTGGACTTGAATACTTGTGAGCTGTTTATCAGACAGCCTCGGCCTCACCACATGTGGTCTCACCTGAAACACACTAAAGGTGGACTGTATCTGACACGCAGCATGATCTCAGACAGGGCTGTGGCTCTCTGGAACACTGGACCAGACTCAATTAGTCACTCGGTCACTTGTCATAGAGCAGATGGGTAAATCCCGTCGTGCAGTGCCGGTTTTGAGCTTTGTGCTGTTTTAAAAATAAATATGCCTATGTAATTGAGGTAAATGCGTCTATAAAAGGGCCGACACTTCAGAAATATTCTCTGTTCAAGCTTAGCCACTAAACTTTACTAATTATAAAGTTTAAATATATAAATATATACACTTGATTATAATGGCAAGACAATTAACTGGATGCTTAACAGAACGGAACTGAACAAGATGAAAATACTGAGCTAATGTTAGCCATTGCTGTGAGGGGTTTAGCATTAGCTTACGTAATGTTGTTAACTTGAAGGTAATTTTGATATATTTTGAAACCGTCTTTTGCAAGAAATCCCTTAAAGTGAGAAAGCATAAGCCTGCAGGAATATATGTTGTCACCCTTTAGGTAAAGGGCGATTACAAAAAAGAACAGGGTGTAGATCTCAGATTTTGTACTGGATAACTGAAATGAAGAAACATGTATAAAATACAGTTTTTTAAGTTAACACACAGCACCGAGGAACATGGAGAAATGGCAGCTTGTACTTGATTTGAAATTCGGTGATGATGTGATCGTGAAGATGGACTGCTAACGGAAATGACCCAGATGCTTTAATATCATTTAGATGAATGAACTGCAGAAAAACTCGTGTCACTGTGTTTCTCATACCTGACCCTTGGCTGAGATAAGCCCCGCCTTTAAAATATTAATAACCAATCCTACATTAGTATGCTGTAGATTAACCACAGCATGTGTCAGCCTTCATTAACACATGAACTTATGTAACCTCAGTGAGGACACCTGCATTTGCTTCAAGGTGAATTAATAATATAAAATAAACATTCATTTGTGTATTGAATCAAACAGTCAAACTGTTTGGGAACAGTTCTGTTCACATATAGACCGTAAGGAAGGAACAGCTCTGCTCACATATGGAACGCAAGGAACAGCTCTGTTCACATATGGAACGTAAGGAACAGCTCTGTTCACATATAGAACGTAAGGAAGGAACAGCTCTGCTCACATATGGACCGTAAGGAACAGCTCTGTTCACATATAGAACGTAAGGAACAGCTCTGTTCACATATGGAATGTAAGGAACAGCTCTGTTCACATATGGAACGTAAGGAAGGAATAGCTCTGTTCATATATAGAATGTAAGGAACAGCTCTGTTCACATATGGAACATAAGGAACAGCTCTGTTCACATATGGAATGTAAGGAACAGCTCTGTTCAAATATAGAATGTAAGGAACAGCTCTGTTCACATATGGAACATAAGGAACAGCTCTGTTCACATATGGAATGTAAGGAACAGCTCTGCTCACATATGGAACGTAAGGAACAGTTCTGTTCACTCAAACTGCTGTTCTGTAATGTAATCTTCATCAAATGAAGCTTCTCCAGTTAACTGTGATAAACACTTGTAAGTCTCTGGTGGTTTTTAATCTTTCCAGAACAATTTCAGATAAAACAATGTTTCGCAATTCTGCACTTCATTCCAGCCTGTGTTAGAAAAAGATCCAGTAATGTCTTCTTCTGTTTTATGAAAACATTAGTTTGTGGAAATCATCAGTTCATTCCGTTATGAGGCGTTCTGTAAAGCTTACCAAAGTATCAAGAAAAACATTGTTTGTAATTTATTTTTTTCCTGGTTTCTTCTATTTGTTCTCGCCATTTTGTTTAGTATCTCTGGCTGCATCAACACACACACTCGACAATAAATCTCTAAACACAAAGAGAAGCACAGAACAGCTGGAGAGCGAAATACACTTTTAATACGCCCCTCAAACCTTCGTGACTTTGGTCCTCCTTTATTTTCCTTCAAGGGAGAGAAAATAAAGGGATACACTCGAGGAAGGACATTTTTGAACTGGTGCTTTCAAACAAACTACCTCAATTAATCCTCGTGCCAGGAACAAAACGCTTCCAATCACAGCTGAGGCTTGAGTTCTATTACCTTTAAAAGCGATGTGACCCAGCATACAGAGCACGAGGGCCTGTGACAAATAAGCAGCGAGGGAGGGACAGGTTTTAGTTCTGCTATTATATCTAGAAGGCAGACGGTTTGGCTCAGTTTTACAGTAGAAATGGAGGCTGTTAACCCCGCGCGTTTGAGGAAAACACTTTCGGTTATTCAGAAGTCGTTTTCCATCCTTTAAAAGAGAAATAACTGATCCCTTTCTGATCTTTAGTGTGGATCTCGTGAATCCAAACGCTCATTTTTAATAAACGTCCTCACAATTAAAAGGTCTGCTGGAGATTTACGTGTGTTTAAAGATCTTTCTGCGCTGTTATTAAAATGATTAGAAAATGGTTCAAAAGGATCACAGATATGTACACTCGTGCTTTGAGTCTGAACCCGAGCTTTGATTAAACAGATCAAACTGTTCAATTGTAACAAACTATTTTTTCAGCCAATTGAATGAATATGAATGAGAACGCAGTGTGCTTGAAAACGTCACTTCATTTTACCAGAGAAACACACAGCAGTTTCTTTGTATCCTGATAATTAGATTCCAACTCATTTCCATCTGAAACTGCGTGACTGACCGGCGCAAACCACAAATAAAACAGATGAAAATGGCTCTAAGAACGTGTCCAAATGAAGGAATGTAAAAAAGAAAGAAATGTTAAAAATCCTAAATAAATGAGGGCAAGAGTTTGTGTAAATCTAATTAGCTGCTGTTTCCTCAGGTTACATTAAGGTCAATAACAAACATCACAGATACAACAAACCATTACTGTCAGCCATTGTGCTTAGGTTGAGGTGGTAGTGTTGAGGTTTGTAGTGTTGAGGTTTGTTGTGTTGAGGTTTGTTGTGTTGAGGTTTGTTGTGTTGAGGTTGTAGTGTTGAGGTTTGTTGTGTTGAGCTTGTAGTGTTGAGGTTTGTTGTGTTGAGGTTTGTTGTGTTGAGGTTTGTTGTGTTGAGGTATGTTGTGTTGAGGTGGTAGTGTTGAGGTTTGTTGTGTTGAGGTTTGTTGTGTTGAGGTTGTTGTGTCGAGGTTTGTAGTGTTAAGGGGTGGAAGTGTTGAGGTGGTAGTGTTTGATGTTGTTGTGTTGAGGTTTGTTGTGTTGAGGTTTGTTGTGTTGAGGTTTGTTGTGTTGAGGTTTGTTGTGTTGAGGTTGTAGTGTTGAGGTTTGTTGTGTTGAGGTTTGTTGTGTTGAGGTTGTAGTGTTGAGGTTTGTTGTGTTGAGGTGGTAGTGTTGAGATTTGTAGTGTTGAGGTTTGTTGTGTTGAGGTGGTAGCGTTGAGGTTTGTAGTGTTGAGGTTTGTTGTGTTGAGGTATGTTGTGTTGAGGTTTGTTGTGTTGAGGTTTGTTGTGTTGAGGTTGTAGTGTTGAGGTTGTAGTGTTGAGGTTTGTTGTGTTGAGGTCTGTTGTGTTGAGGTTGTAGTGTTGAGGTGGTTGTGTTGAGGCTGTTGTCTCGAGTCTCTTGGCCTCCACATTGCAGGCGCTGTGAGCACCAGACAGAAAACACACAGCATGCACAATGAGGAGACCACAAAACCCCTGATTGGCTGCTGATCAATGACACAGATAATATGATAATTAGCAAGAAAATTCCATTACAAACAAACTGTAATGTTGAAATAGCCCAGTGTGTCTTTGTTGTTATTGTATTTGCAGATACATACATCAAACGTTACTCTTAAATTGTCTTAAGTAGAACATTTTAGAAACATTACAAAAATGTTGGATAACATAACGCCCCATAACATTCAAAATAACATTTTTAATGTTTTAGTTACTTAACGAAAATATTGGGGAAACGTTCTTACAACCTAAAATTGTATGCTTCATTCCTAGGGAATGCATTTACTGATAATATATAATATTCAGTTAATTAATTTAGTCCGGAACACATGATTTAGTCATAAAGGTCAAACAGTGGATTTTATCTCTAGTATGATGAAGGTTTTTAACAGTCATTACAATGACCTTCAGAAAACCTTTGACTGGCTCTTAATGGCTATTAATATCTCACAGCAACATCAACTTCACATCCACAACATTGTCTCTCTCAAGCAATACATGAAGACAACAGCACTGAGGTCTGCTGCTGACCATTATGTTCTGAGAGCTCGTCATCTGTCCTCAGATCAGCAGAATGATCCAGTTAACTGGTTCAAATGGAGCATAAATTCATCCAAACATGCTTGTTTACCCCTGAGATCCATGAAGCCAATGAACCAATAACGGATTCAATAATGAATCAATACTGGATTCAATAATAAATCAATAATGGATTTCTTTGTGCTCAAACTTCAAAGATTCTGCCTCTGGACATAGCAGGTTGCAATCACTCATAAAATATACATGTACTATTGCACAGTCATAGGTCAAAACAGAATTCAATCCTCAGCCTGTTTTTATCGTAACCTCAGGCGATTGGTCGACATGGCAGTTAGGAAAATGTTGGTGTTTAATTGGAGGTCAGTGTCATTCCAGTCATGACTGACCTGTTATTATGCACAGAAACACCCTGAGTGAGCACTTAATTCCTCACAAACAAAGAGGGTATTGAATCTTTCAAGCATGTTTCATCAGAAACACTTAAAGGATTTTTGGTGGTTTCTGGGTAAAAATGCCCCGCCCACCTCTTCGGTCGGCTCCACCTCCGGGGTTACACAAAAAACAAAAAGCAACTGCAGTCAACATGCTTGGTTAGTCACTGGAAGGTGAGGAGAAAAACCAAGTACTTGCTCAATTTTCCACCTACAAAGGTTTAATAGTAACACTTTCTCTCGTTTGTACTGTGGTGCAGAAGGTAGAAAAAAAAATCGCTTTAAAATCTCTCGTTGTTTGTGTTTGTCTGTGTAGGTGTTTAAAAGCCGAATGTAAAAATCTGCAGCGAAGCTGAGGGACCTTCTCTGCCCTTCTAGAATCTTCTAGAACTTTCTGCCACCTTCCAGAACCTTCCCGGCAGAGATCAGACCGATCTTTTTGTATAATATCTCTGTGGGACTGACACCAGAGCTGATCCAACCTGAGAAACAAGTCAAGCACATATAATGAAAGTAGAAAAGGATCAGTGCCTCAGCTTTTCAACACCGCCACCTGCTTGTGTGCCTTTTTGCATCGATTTTAGCTGCTGTCAAACACATCAGAGTGGAGACAGCTCAAACACCCCCTCAGTCCATGACCATCGTTCTCATTCTGACACCACAACAACCACTTCTGAACGCAAACAGCTCACTGTCTTTGCTGGTAACTATGGAGCTGAATGGGTGGAGGCAGGGCCGTTTGTAGGAATTCTGGGTCACCTGATCCAGCTCAAGATCATAAATATTACAATATGAAATTTTAATTTCTTTCTATCTCCATTCATTAACCTAATATTTCTTATCAGATGTGGGTGGGATTAGCTCCTTTATTTCTGTTCTTGAGCATTATTATCCTGTTATCTTTCATCTCTGTTCTCATATATTTCACGTGAATGTCTGAAGTGTTTTTATTGTTAAATTCATTCTCCCATCTGAGCCCAACACAAGCACAATCGCTGTCGTTAAGCCTTTGACAGGTCGACCCGCTGGAAACAGTTCATCGTTTTGCAGTTTCGTTCAGTGATGCTAACACTTTAACAGCATCAAAGTTAACTGGTGCTAATAAGACTGTAGTTTATGACATGTAAAATTCAGAAATGTCTCATTCCAAGTCTGACAATTTTGTAACAATGTAAAATTAAAATAAAGGAACTTTTGAAGTGTGGCAGGACACATCTGGCAGCGACAATATAAGAAACATTTTTTGTCTTTTTAGCTTTTTAATATTTTCTATTTCGCGCATATTTATTTTTCTTTGTCCAAGGCCAAGACACATTCTACTGTTATTATTATTGTATTCATTTATTATTATTGTTTTTTTATCACACTGCAGTACCGTAACCTCCAGTGAAACAAACAATAAAACAGAACATACACTGAGAGTCAAACCTGATGATTACACGAGTTCTGTTAGAACAGTTGATGATCATTTGTGGAATTATAAATTCTTCTTAATATTCACAGACAAAGAAATACTGTAAATATCATGATTAAATTAACTGTAGTTCTTTCACTCAAAAGAAAACAATGCTCAGTTTTTTCACAGTATGTGTGACACAACTTTAATTAAACTCTCGGTAGGAAGAACTATCAAGCAGAACATGTGTTGTATTGGATCATGGCCATGGAGCTGATAGCACACACACACACGTCTCATATTAATTTTTCTTATGTATGTATCATGATGTGCCACAGAACAGATGGTGCACAAACCGCATTTCTGTAAATACCAACAGAGTGTCTGAGTGTTTGCCGAACGAGAATTCAGTGCGAGCTGTGATCACACATGTTTAGTCTCTGATTCATCTCCAGGAGCTCATGCATGCTGGATCTGTGGTCTCTGATTCATCTCCAGGAGCTCATGCATGCTGTGGATGCTCTGCACAATCGCTCTATATTTCCTTCCCTGTTCTACTCTGTGGTGTGGCCACTACAGCAATATCTCCTTCAGCATCATCGACCGGCTAATGTCAGAGGAATGATAGAGGAACGTTACGATTATCAACAATCCTGCGCTGAATGACAAAATTAACAGATAACTGATCATTATCGTTGATGATTAGGAATGTTTGGAGGAAAATTTGCGGCATAAGAGCGGAGAGGACAAGAGAGAACAGTCCCTTCTCTTCTCTAGACGCCTTGTGCCAAACTGACGTGGCCGGTAAGGGCGCAAGTCATTCATCTCACCATAGAAAATCATTATCGGTGGAGTCTGTTGTGCTCCTTTAAGAGAATCGTTTAATCATTGAATAGAATTGTGGGCAGACAGAGTAAATGGATGACTGAAAGAATGATTTATCTCCTCTGTTTGAGAGTCTGCGAGATCAGAGGGACTCAAATCAAACGTGCTGCAGAAATCCAACACAGAGCACTTAGGAAAGCGGAGAGATGGATGAATCTTTCACTGCATCCCAACAGCACAGCAATCAGATCTGCCCGACCTAAACAACACTGACTCCACACCTTCACGAGAGGTCTGCAGACACCAGTCTGCTAAATGAAATACAAATTAAAATTCCATTTAAAATGAGTTTATAAAGCACTGTTTACCCTGTAAAGCAGCTTGACATTTAAAGAAAAGACAAACAGGAAACAGGAAAATTATGAAATATATAAAACATGTATAGAACGCATGGGCCTGCAAGTGTTATTGTTCTCAAAAGATGTTTATTGTGATTGTAGATTGTAATCGGTTTCTGAATCTAAAGACGACTGAACTGAAGAACTGAAGAAGTCTCAGTTCTGATGCGCATCAGCTCTAACATCTCTCTGAAGTCTGGATGTCTGAACCATCTGACAGATCCCTCATTTCATTTAAGAATAGCATTCTTCACGGACAGGTTTGGTCTTCATGTTCCTGCACATCTTCTAGTGGCTGAACTCCAGAAGCTACTTGAGGAACCACATCTGCAGGGCTTTCTCAAGCCACCTGTGATCATCTGTGAAGTGTTTCAGCAGAACACAGATCGAGTTCTGTTTCACAGCACCGAGATGACCTTCTGAGCTCATCCGCTTGTTCTGTGTGTTCCAGACAAATGTTCTACCTCAGACAGGTTCTGCTGACCTAAACACACCCGTTTTATTAACAGAACTGTCATTAGCCTGCACTGTAGGACGTGTTCTACTTTAGGTTGTATTCTATCATTTTGAACCTGCCCACACACACACATTCAAATGTATAGCCTTACTTAGTCATTCTAACACACACCGACACACACATTTCTCTCGTCTCTCTCTCATCAGAGGTGCACACCTCTCTTAACAACTGCATGACAGCTGAAAGACAGATGAACAGCTCCTCTCTACCTGGTCAAGTGTTTAAGTTTGTCTACCCGTGGTTCTGCCTGATTCTTCCTGCCAAACAGCGCAGCGGGAACAGATTCAACAGTGTGTAAATAAAATCCTTTAGATGCATCAGCCCCCATCCAAACTAATCTGGAAGACGTACAGAAGAAACAATCCTCGAGAATCGAGAATTCCTGTTAAATGATTCTTAGAGCTTGATAAGATGTTTAAAAGAAACCTGCAGATTAATCTTTGACATGTAACATCTGCAGATTAATCTTTGACATGTAACATCTGCAGATTAATCTTTGACATGTAACATCTGCAGATTAATCTTTGACATGTAACATCTGCAGATTAATCTTTGACATGTAACATCTGCAGATTAATCTTTGACATGTAACATCTGCAGATTAATCTTTGACATGTAACATCGGCATTATTTGTACCACAGAAACAGCTTATAGTGGCAAGGTGTGATTTCTGACTGATTTTCACCTTGCAGACAACGTAACAGGTAATAATATAAAAATAAAAATCATCATCAGGGGCAGAAGCAGTCATGTGTGAACAGCAGACATCTGGAGGTGACTTCCTTTGATCTAGGCTGGTAAGTAACCGCTTAGCATCTTTCTAGAATCTGCATAGCAACGCTTACGCAACCACTGACCACAGCTCAGCATCATGGTGGCCACTATCCATGGGTATAAACATTGGACACAGTTTTTTCTAAATGTATTGACTGTTGGGACTTTATTGACTGTCCAACGGTCAGGCAGTTTCAAACAATCCAATTAATTTCAGAAGAACAAAATCAAGTTCTCGCCCTAAACCTCCAGAAGCTATTTTACTCTGATACGCTTCATCATAATCACAACTGCTGTTTAATGGCGACTTTAAAGGTCAGATTACTCTCACAAAACACGTTCAGAAAATCGTTTGAAAACATCATTTGAGTGTGAGCTCATCCACTTACACAGTTTTTCACATTACGTCTGTAAAACATCGAGTCTGAATGAATGAATACAATGACACTTAACTGACTCTGGTACAGTACGTGTGAGGATTCACTGAATCTTATCATACACACGAAATATAAAATATATCACTAAGAACACACACACACGCACAAAGAACTGTATACAGCAGAATGGGTAACAATAGGTTCTATTCATAAATGACAGAATCTGACTATATGCTTGTTATGCTTTCATATAAAATTAAATCACACTAACATTAACGCACATTAACTACTTTTGTCATTAATGACTATTGTGTGACATCATCCAAAATCTGTCTGTCTGTCTGTCTGGTGCTCTGTTGACACTGCGGTGATAAAAAGCATCTAATAGAGGATAAAGGACAGAACATCCTTGAGTTCTCATCTGTGACACTGTTGAGAACATTAGAGTACCTCTCACACACATGAATAACCCTCAGAGATAAACACACACACACACACACACACACACACAGCAGAGGGATACAGTTCTTTGAGCTGCACACAGACGAGTGATTGGTCATTGAAGTCATTCATCTTTTGGATGACAGAGAGAGGTCACAGAGCTGAAGGATGGACGTGTTTGTGATGTGCTGTCTGACACCAAACAGTTCTCCAGCTCACATAAGCTTCAGGTCGGTGGTGACACATCAGAGTGACAGATTCGGTTTATTTGAAGGGTAACATATGCTTGTTTTTAGTATATAGACTCAGAAAGGGAGGTCAGCAAACTCCACGGCAACCAATAAGTGATGTTCCACTGGAGGTGGTGATGCTGAAGCACAACTCTGCTCTACGTGAATAAAATAAAAAAAGGAGGATATATAAGAAATTCAATTTTGCACCAACGCTCATCTCTGCTGTTGTCCAACCCAAATCCCAGCGCTTGAAATTCAATCCCCCAACGTTCCCCCGGCAAGTTCAGCTTTTGTTTTCACTCAGATTCAGGTGTTCTTATCAAAGAGACGCGTTCGGAAGAGACAGAGAGAACTGAGATCTTCAAAACGCGTGAACATTGTGCAAACACACACATCCACACAGAGCAAATGGATTCACTCAGTGACTTCTGCATTTTTCAAATGTTTGCATCCTATTTATAGCATCTGTAGTGAATCAATTCCAGTGAGAACGGTAAAACCCGGCAGAGACGTTTCACTTCAGTGATCCTCCAAACACACCACAGCCTTCACACAAGCTGCTGATTTTGATCTCTGATTCACCCCGTTTCTCCAAAACATTCGTTTTTAGTTATTAGTGGAACATTTTAAAAAGTTACGAGTCTTGTAGCGGCTTTAATCTGATCCCACACTTTAAAGTAAGAAAACGAGGAATGATAAACTGGTGACTTACACAGTAAATCTTATATCTTATACTGTCACTATATTGTCACATAAAGCACACAAACACTATATACTGTCACTATATTGTGTCACATAAAGCACACAAACACTATATACTGTCACTATATTGTCACATAAAGCACACAAACACTATATACTGTCACTATATTGTGTCACATAAAGCACACAAACACTATATACTGTCACTATATTGTGTCACATAAAGCACACAAACACTATATACTGTCACTATATTGT
>JAZGTJ010005339.1:0-12455 GCA_036877575.1 Botia almorhae | reverse complement strand
CTATATTGTCACATAAAGCACACAAACACTATATACTGTCACTATATTGTGTCACATAAAGCACACAAACACTATATACTGTCACTATATTGTGTCACATAAACCACACAAACACTATATACTGTCACTATATTGTGTCACATAAAGCACACAAACACTATATACTGTCACTATATTGTCACATAAAGCACACAAACACTATATAGCGTTTCTGATTTTGTGCTCCATACTAAAGTTTGATCTGATTTTATAATTATTTGAGATATCATCATCTTTACATTAATCATGTACATTAACCCGTCATTGCATGCTTTGTTTAACGTTTCTGTTTAACTGACCTGGAAGCTGTGGTAAATGAACCATCTTCTGGTGAGCTCATTACTGTTTTATGGGTAAGTCATGTGACAGCTTTATGACATCATATAAAAACATTCCATTCGCTTCGGTGTCTCCCCACAGAAACTCCATATGAGGGGCGAGAACCAGCAGGAACCTTCTGAATTATGATGATCACGTCTGTTTATTTACAGTATGTCTCAAACCTGTGATCAGTTGTTACAATACATTCATATGTTTCTTATTCATCTTATTAAATTTTGCTGCTGGTACAACAGATTCTACTGTGCAGTATAGTAGGAGATTTTTGTCAGATAGAAAATGTTACTGGCTAGTACAGTTCTTTGTCTATATTGAAATATTTTCCCCAAAAGTATTAATGTTAGAAGCCTAAATAAAAAAGAGATATCTTTCCATCAGAAAATCAATACAGCACTGTGAGGTAAAATATGACTATACTTTGAAATATTAAACACTTCTACCTAAAACCATTTTCAGTTCTTCCTTCTTTTTGGGTTTTTGAGTCTCATTTTATATTCCAGCTGTCTTTCCTGATAAGACAGGAGAGAGTCTGACGTTTTCTGACTCGCTCTCTTTCCATGTTTGTCTTCTGAAGTTTCCCTTGTTAGGCCACATTCAGTTTTGGTCAAGAGTTCTTTTATGTTCTTTGGGTCTCATTAACCTTTAATCCAAAGATCTACAGATCTCTGTGATGACCACTCTCAACCCATTCTCTTACATACATGAAAAAACAGCAGGAAAGAACAAAGAACTCAGAGGAACTCTGTGTCCTTTCTGATGAGGTTTTTCCATGATAAATCTTTTGTTCTTAGACGTATGCTAAACATGAATCCAGGAACAAATCCCACAGAGTCATGAACTCCAGCTCAGCTTCAGGATGTATTTTAGAACACATCTAAACACTGGGCTAATCCCTGTTGTTCACATTACAGAAATATTTGTGGATTGATGGACAATGAGAGGAGATCACCAGAAACATCCAGAAACCAAGATTTACTGTTGCCACATGGCGAGATGTTCGAGTCTGTTTAAGATGTGGGAGAGTGATTGTAAAGGTTTCAGAAATGATCGGCTGAGTGGCAGCCTGTAATGTCTGCCTACAAATTCTTTCCAAATGTCAGAAAAAAACGCCTGTGCCGCATTCACACACGCGCACACTCTGCAGTCAATACAACAACCCTTAAAGAAAAGATGTATGAAACAAGATGACAGCAGCTTTAATACACACATTTCAACAGCAACACAAAAAGACAGATGGCGTTGAAATTTACGATGACAAGACTTCACAAAGGACCAATTTACAAGCCCGTGTCTTTTATATATTATTATTATAATGAATTTAGTGCTCAACAGCACAGACATCCGTTTCAATTTTCTTGGGGATTAAAAGTTTCTAATTTAAAGCTCTAATTTGAAAGGCTGAAGAGCCAGAACCTCTAAGCCATCACGCAGAGCTCCAAGAGCTGAGATGAGAGCAGGGCTGCAATGTGAAACATGCTGCTCTCTATCGCCACCTCTGTTTGAGACGTAACATTGTAAGTTACATGAAGAGTTTTCACTGAACACGGATGACAAGTGGAGGTTCTGAGTAACTGCTGTAAGAACAAACGCTGCACTGTCCTCAGCACCTGAACATGTGACACAGTAACTGCACCTTCTTACTTTTTATGGATGTAATGTAACCATGCCGACGATATGAAGTCAAACTGACATTACCAGCTAAACCCGGCAGCTCAAATTATTATTATATAAATTATTATTATATATATAACGTATTGTTGTGAATCAGGGTAAGATGATAATCTGATCATCTAAAACACTGATCTGTCATGCACTTACTCAATAACTGATTTTTGTTCATTTTTAACCCGAAACGTTACGAATTACAGCTTTAAGCATCAACATGAAGTCAGATCAATGTATGATAACAACAGCTTATACTTGCCAAAAAACACCACCTAGACCACCTAGGTTTTTGATTAACATGTAAAGCAACAACAACATTTATTTTTGAAGGCTGCAAGTATATATTTGACAACACAGCCTTTTGACATACTCATAAAAGATGTCCCAGTGTCCCATCCTGGGTCTGAGTTGCACTCATGACATTTGGCTGTGTTTTCATAGCACTGCACTTTTTCCCAACAGTATTTTTCTTCCTAACAAGTTCACTGCTCAGTCTCCTCTGCTTAACTCCCAGAGAGAATGAACTGAAAACATGACACTCAACAGATCACGAGACTGGAAGAGTGAACATCAGTAACACTGTTTCTGAGTGCTGGAGACACACTGTTGACTGGTCTCACTGGTGACATCAAGCTGTCTACAGACCGTGTGTTGAACGGCTGGTGTCACAGCTTCACTCTGATGGGACCCGTAATTTCACAAAGCCTCAAGAAAGTGGAAAAAAACATGACTCAGAGGATGTCCTTCAAGAGACAATCAAAACAACTCTTCTACAGCTCCACACATCAGAGAGACTATCTTTACCTCACCTGTAACTGTCATCAGAGATCTTTACCTCACCTGTAACTGTCATCAGAGATCTTTACCTCACCTGTAACTGTCATCAGAGATCTTTACCTCACCTGTAACTGTCATCAGAGATCTTTACCCCACCTGTAACTGTCATCAGAGATCTTTACCTCACCTGTAACTGTCATCAGAGATCTTTACCTCACCTGTAACTGTCATCAGAGATCTTTACCTCACCTGTAACTGTCATCAGAGATCTTTACCTCACCTGTAACTGTCATCAGAGAAAATATGTGTCCTGAGATGTCGTTAAGATGTGACCTTTAAAGGTCCCATAAAATCAAAATTGTTTTGTGGCTTTCACTTCGTGTTCTATGTCCTTCTACATAATAGTGCCAAACATCGAGAAATTTCTCTTTTAACCGATACAGACCTTAAATGTATGATATTTATCTTCCAGGAAAACAGACCAAAGATATTGATGACTCATCCTGAACTGCACAGATGTTTGACCAATCAAATGCTGTCTAGAATGAATATGTCCCTCCCCCACCAGAAACTGACTAGCAGGTAGCAAATCACGCTTCATGGCTATGACATATTTAAAGCCTGTTGGCTACTAAAAGAAGGGCATAAGCCCTCTGCTGTGTCCCATCTGTTCAATAGGAAATTTGTCAAAAAGAAAGAAGAAAACTGTACTTATCAAGCAAATTCACATGTTCTTTTAAACAGTATTAAACAATCTGTTCCTCTGTACATTATAGCTTTCTTTTCATTTATTATCAGATGGCTTAGAACTGGTTTAGGTTTAGCTTATAACACCTCGCTGAACCAAATTCTAACTGAAAATGATGTCAAATAAAATGTTGACTGGATGCATCATCTGTCCTATAACATGTGTAAGAATCAGTGCTACACTGAAAGCTTGTCTGTGACACAGGCACATTTCAGACAGACCTCTCTCACATTCTCTGGTCTTGCTCTCCTCTGGAGTTGTGTGTATATCTTCAGCGATGCTTATCTTGAAGCCGACAAGCAAAGACAGACCGTCAGAGAACTTCCCAAAAAAGTGTGACTGCTGGCTGACATCAGGAGGAGGGGGCATCACAGAGTCAGTGAGGTGTGTGTGTGTGTGTGTGTGTGTATATATGTGTACAAACCCACGCGAAAGACAGGAAGAGCAAAACAGGATATCACAAAGTCACAGAGGTGCCTGTATCTCCTACGGCATGATAGTGAACTGGATGGGTATGTGTGTGAGGAAGTGTGAGTGAGAGAGAGAGAGAGATGCCATTTCTCCACAGAGCACAACACAGTGTACAGCCATCCTAAAAATTCAGTCTGAGACTGCAGTGGAAAGTTCTTCCTGATTCACTCTGAGCTGCCATCCGGAAAATGCCAGACAGACGATCACAAAGGAAAAAGATTAAGAGAGAAGAAGCAGCCTCATGCTTTGGATTTTTGGACAATTGTGTGTGTGTGTTTGTGAGGCCTTCCTGTACCCATCTTCCAGAGTAGGGGTATAATCTACTGCATGAAACACTACCTGAGACACTAGTCAGAGAGAAACAGCTTTATTTAAAACCTGGTGAGCTGTCTATCAAGGCAGCATTTTAAGGTTTCCTGAGCTGTTTATAAAAAACTGGCAACTGAATTATGCTGAGATATCAAACTCCAGCCAAATTCTAAGGGAGTGCTGCATGAATCCTGTCCAAACAAGGCAATGTCAGAAATCATTCCAATAACCGCAAATGAAACAAGCCCGAGATGTTTGATGAAGCAAGAGAAAAGTTTTGTGCATTAACAAAAACAACCCAAGCTAATTAAAAATTGTTATTTACTGTTATTGTGTGTGTGTGTGTGCGCTAAGTCTTTATGCTTATATAAAGGCACCCTGTCGTGTGTTTGACAGACTCATGCTCAGCTCTCTCAGGCTCTTCTGTTCTGAGTTCCTGCTTATATACAGCATTCAAACCAGTTACTCAGTTTACCACTCAACCACCTAGTTGGGTTTAAACTTCCATCTCTTTTAGGACACTGGCTTGAAAGGGCAGCGAGGCGGTTCACTAGGTTTGGATCAGTTAAGTCTCTTCTCACAGTATATGCAGTTAACTGAGCTGGATAAAACATCACTAAACACATCAATGAAACAACTGTTACCACTGAGGTACTGTAGTGCCCTCTGCCAGCACAGCAGATGGTATGAGAACTATATACTGACTGAGGTGAGGTGTATCTGATTAGATCTGCAGGAATAGACAGAGTAAAACAAACCTTGATGAACAGAGGACAGAGACTGATGTAAATCTGGAGCAACCCTCTTCATTCACTCACTGCTCTGAAGGCTGGCTGTCATCCTGTCCTTAAAGTCACATCTTAATTCTATCTGTCACTCTCTCTGTACACACATAAATCTGGACTCAGATGTCCCTGTGTGTCCTTTCTCGAGGTCCTGAACTTCACACAAGTAAAAACATCATGTATTAAACACTGTTTGAATCTCAGAACCGCATGAGCCCATGTAAAAGCCACATGATGGCCAGCGGTGAGATGTGATGTCACAGAAGGACAGAAGGAGTGTGTCACAATAAAGACCACAACTCTTTAGGGCTACACACACATACAGGCGATTCTACAGCCTATTTAAGGTGGCTTGACCTCTGTCTGTTATCTCCGACCCCTGTCATATTCTATGATTACGTGTGTCCCCTTTAATGAACGCAGCAGCTGCATTAAATATGTTTTCAGGATAAAGTTTGTTACACTCAGTATTCAGAGACAGATCCTGCCGGAGGTCTAAACACACACATTCATCTAGTGTGATGTTTCCTCAAGGGCAGGTTGTGTCTCTGTACAGCTCTTACTTCACTTTCTGTTCCCACAGTCCACTGTCTGCTCCACTGACATCACATAACGTAACCAAATACACTGATCAACTGCTATACTAAACCGTATACTGCACTATACTCTACTATACTATACACTACTGTACTATACTATACTGTAGAATGTGCTATACTACACTATGCTGCACTTTGTACAGTATGGTATGGAATATTACAGTATAGTATAGTACAGTACAAGCCAGTACAGTATAGGGCTGGGTGTTAACAATCTGGTATAATATGGCATTGTGTTGTATAACAAAGAATAATTATGTACTGTAGAGAAGTGTAGTATACATTTTAGTCCTTACTGTCTAGCATTGTACAGTATTGTAGCAGTGCAGTATCAAAATAATCTAATTCTGAAATTGACAGTCATCTAAAAGATGGAGCAATAATGAAGGGGGCAGCATATGGACATGACTGTGGTGCACACAGCGCAGAGGAAGAACGAGGACAACTGAAAGCTCTGAGGTTGAAGGTGATATTTGAATCTCTCACATTTCTTCGAATAGTGAGAGACATTTTTAAGCCTCAGTCTGACACCTCATCTACAGGGTTTCTCAATGTCACTTACACAGTCGAATGCTTTCTGTGTCACTCAAGCACACAGGCGCACACACACCCTCCCCAGTGACCTTTAAAACTGACACCTGACCCAAAATTTCCAAAATATTTAGTGCGCTCAATATTATTTCAGTTGTCATTTCAAACAGGAGATCAGATTTCTACAGATGTGAGGACAGGAACTCTTCTCTTACATTCCATCTATGAAGGAGCTTGTTTTCGGAAACGTTCACAAGGTCTCTGGACGGTCCTGCCGATGACTGTAGCCACGCGCAATAAAATTAATGAGTCTGCCTGCGTAACTTCACGGGTGTTGAGCATTTTCTGCTTCGTAAATTAAACTTACTTGCAATTTTACAACTGCTGTAAAAACTCCACAGCTTCAGATGTAACACACACAGGCCTCACTGCATGTGTTATTTGTCAGTTGTCATTTGTGGTTCATTATACAAAGAGGTAACAGAGGCTGTGTTTACACTATTGCAAAAAAAACAGATTTTTTCCTCACATCTGACACAGATCAGATATTGTTGCATGTGTACACACCAAAAACTGCACCAGATCAGTTTTTCTTTCATCTGATATGAGACGCTTCCAAATTGGATTTAAATCAGATACAATTATGATATGCGGATATCAGACACGTGGGTAAACACCTTTCCGCTAGTATTAGTCAACGCTCTGTGATGGATTGCATTAATCGTCAGAATTTTGCACCTGTTTCACATGAATAGAAGCATGACGGAAGTCGTGGAGTCTGGAGATTAACGTAAACACGGATATTGAATATGAGCCGTGCCTTATGTAAATGTAAACAGGTGGGACCAAAAAGAACATATAGAACCAGTTCCAAATATAGAACCAGTTCAGCCCCCATCATTCTCCTGTCTGGACAAACGGTGTTATATATACTGCTGGAAATGCCAACATCAATTCTTCAGTTTCCTAAACAAAATCCAAGAATAAAAATACAACTAGCAGAAGAATATTCCCAAAATAGAGCTTAAGAGGAGAAATGCAGGGCGCAAAAACCGAACGCACAACATTCTGACAAAAAATATATATTTATTAGAATTTATCAGAGGCAACAGAATAGTGTTAAGACCCACAAACATGATTCCCAGTGCTGTTCTTTTCTAGTTTACATTTACTCATTTGGGGGGGTGGAGGAGCTTCTGCTAAACCTGATCCTGCCATCCACGTTTTGATCCTTCTGATCATTCCAGAGACAAATCCCACCTGCTTTCGTTTGTATTGATGAGACACGAGTTCTGTTTGTCAAATCAATTTACAGCTGACACACCAATCAATGAGATTATAATGTGTGTGTGTGTGTTCTGTAACAGGCAGTGAACAATGCGACGGGATTTTGTTTAGACTCATACGCCTTCCAATAATGTCTGCGGCTACTTTAAATTCCAGCCTCACACACTTCATACATGTAGAGTCCAAAGCTGTGTGTGTTTTTCCGTAACCCTCCCGGTCAGAGACAGACAGAATACACATGAGGAACTGCTGTTGACAGCAGCTCAAATACTTCCAGTAAGTAGTATGGAAAACTGGTGAGGAACAGATCAGGAATGTTCGGATACAGAATTAGAACACACATATAAATAGAAATCTGAAGAAAACTGTGATTAACTCTCGAAAATCACAGTCAAATGTGTTTAGTGCTCTAGATTGTCAACCAGCATGTTTTTTCTGGTTGAACTCTACTGGTAAAGCTGTATAAGAACAAGACCAGCAAACCAGAGTCCCATGCTGGTGACCAGCTTTCAAAAAACAACCTATGCTGGTGACCCACAGGGTGTATTTCAAAGTTCTCCGTAAGTATCACATTTCTTGTGAATGTTTTTATGTAAATACACAAACTAAACCAATTCTACAGACTAAATAATTACTTTAACTAAGTGTATTTTTCCACTTTTTGTAAATTGTTTTGGATAAAAGTATCTGCTAAATAAACGAATGTAATGAGTTTTTATTCCTCTGATTTTGTCTTCTGCATACAGATGCGTGAATGTAAATACACACAGTCAACACAATGTTATCCTCTAATGTATGTTAAGCTGGAGGAATCTGACTGCATGTTTCAGCAGCTGACACCTCACTCAGACCTGAAGAGAAAAACATTTCTCTACAGCAGAGAGGATGAAGAGGCATATACAGGCCCTGCAGGTCATGTACTCTCTGCCCACTACCTGCCCACTGCCACGCTGGCATATCTGTTTTCTTTAAAGATGCACTGCTCTGAGAGATGCTTGTAAACACATACTGAAATTATGCAGCCCATCAACAACAAACTGCTGCATTTGTGTGCATTTTTATATGCATCAGGCTGTTTTGCTGATGTACCTCAGCAGACTGAATTAAGGGGAAAAAAAGCACATTTTTGTCCATATGTTAATGCAACTGTATGCTGCGGTGTAAGCTCAATACTGCTGTCTGCTTTCCCAGCCGAAGTTCTGACGCGTCCCGCTGACACCAGCCCCACAGTTCAAGAGCGTAACAACTGGAAACAGTCTGCAGGAATGAGCAAGGGTCTCCACAGACATGTCACATCACAGGAAAACTTGTCACGTGACAGGAAAGAGAAGCAGTGAGAGCAAACACTCTTTTACACCCCTGAATACTGAACTACTGAAGAGTATAAGGTGCTACGTTTTTGTTATTCTGGTCAGTATTTTGCCTTCCAGAGGAAGGTCCTCGTTACACATCAGACAGAGAGCACAAACTGTTCTCTGACCACAAGCCCTCAAAGTTACAAACGGTCACTGTCAGGTCACCTAAAAACATTCTTACATCTGAATTATGGGGGTCGAATATATTACTTAATGAGACTGAATCAATCTGACCACAAAAGTGATTTATAATAGTTAGATTAAGTAGAAACAGAGTAACACCATTTTAGCAGGTTACAAATGAGATCTCCTTAATATCTCAGTTATTTCTCCTAGGCAGCAATGAGATTAAACGGAGAGCAAAGGAAATGCAAGTCTCCTGCGTCTCAGATATTTCTCCTGAGAAACAAAGACACAGAAATCTCACAAATGGCTCCATTAAAGTTTCAGAAGAGATCTCAATGTGTCTCTAACTGACCTCAGGTTTGCCAAGTCTTGTCATGCATTTTAACATTTGTCTCGTTTGTTTCTATTTCTTTCTCCTAAATTATTTTAGGAGAAACATCTGAGGCAGAGAGGTGGATGATGAAACACAACTGAGATCTCCATCAAATCAACCTGTTTCCACTGTTAAAGGTGTAGTTCTGTTTGATTAGATTACAGCTCAGATAACAGCAGTGTGGCTTTGACCAGTCTCCTCAAACTTGCAGAAATCAGAGTGACATGTGTCTCCTCTCTGGACATCACAATGCCTCTCTGTGCGATTTGTCCTGACAGTGATGTTGCCCAGGAGGGGATGTGACATGGTTCTCACCTATATTTTAACACCTGAAAAAGACCAACTCAGGGTGAGAAAGCCAAAGAAACTCCCCCACACGCTGACACAGAATTTGGGGTCTTTAGTCCCCAGAAAGCAGCAGTGACAGGTTGTCTCTAAAGCTGTAATCCAGGGACATGTGTGCCAGAAAACAGCATGACAAGATCACATGGGGAACGTGAACGACGTGAACGATAGACAGAGAGGAAAAACAAAAGGAAAAAACAGAGCCTGAAAATGTTTTTTTCTCTGCATGTGCTGCAGCAGAAGCATGTATTGATATGTGTGTGTGTGTTTGGATGTTTTGTTAATTTATAAAGTAATTAAAGAACATAAAATTCCACAGCCCTGCCGGGACAGATGGCATCATGTAAATTACTGACTGAAATTGCTTGGAAAAGGAGTGTGTCGGGTCACCAGCTTATTGATCTTATAAGATTATTAATTTTTAAATAAGATTAATAAATAAGGTTATTGATCTTATTTATCACACTGTCTATGTTTTCTTGTTGTTAACAGTACAATAATGGCAATAACAAAAGGTAACACCAACAAAAATAATAAAACCGTGGTCAAGCACTTCCCACAGCGGTCAGTTCTGACAGACCGCTGACAAACACAGTCCTGAGCCCCAGTAACAGAACCCAACCTCTGCTCCGAAAAATTCATATTTATGACAGAAACCCCACAAAGAATCAAAACATTAAACACAAACCAAAGTCCCTCCAGAACACAGCCTCACATCATCAATTTCTCTCCAGGCTTCTGACTCTAGATCAGTTACTCCCCTTAATACATTACCTGCTGAGATCTTAAAGGGCATGACGAAGGTTGATTCCAGATCAGCCAAGATATTATAAACTAACATCTATGAATGATCACGCTGTTCATGTCTGCAGTTTGTTTGCTGGTGTGTGTGTGCGCGTGAGAGAAAGAGAGAGAGAGAGAGAGAGAGAGAGAGAGAAAGAGAGAGCCTGCATATATGTTTGTGGTTACATGCTTTTGTTCTGTAAAAACTAAAATTACATCCATAATAAAAATAAAAAGGAATTAACATAGCATTTAATTTACCTCTCCAACTTTAATAGCCTCATGAACGGAAAAAAATCAATCCAGCTACAATCCAGCCTCAACACCATACGTCACGCTTTCCTGTATGGGATAATGTTTCGACCAATTTCATCCTAAACAAGCACATTAAATGTCTGCCGTGTAATCAGACAGGAATTAACAGACAGGAATTAACAGCGTCATTCAACAAATCTGTTCTTCTTAAACGACGCTAAATGACGCGCAATTACGCGTGAACCTCTGTGTTCGGATGATGTCAACCGTATTGCGTCATCTCATCTCACTAAAACGTCCACTTTTCCAACCTAATGTGCTCGTCCCCTGTCTTTCTCTCGGGCGCGCGATTCTCCAAGTCCCCGTTACGCGTCAGACCGGTTCCTTTTCGGCGCAAAGGACTCGGTAGAGAACGCGTCCCAAAGAACCACGCTGAACCACCCGTCATACAACAACAAGTTACAACAGACACTTACCACAAACAACAACTAAACCGCATTAATCAATCATTAATTTTAATCAGCTCGAGGTAAACATGCCTCGAGGTAAACATGCAACTGCACATGAAACGAACATGACCGGAGACATGCTGATAAATCTGCCCTCGTTTACCATGGCTGACAGGTAAAACTGGAAAGCTCAATCACTTAAACGGTAAGCCATCTAAAGGTCAGTTTACACTCTTTATAGATAGTAAATTGATTATAATTCGGGACTTGTTTGAGGTCACGACACAATTTCAGGCAAACTTTTGATGTGAAGAGTTAATATTGCTTGATTAACAAGATGCGTAATGGACACGGAGAGACGCGCAAAGGAAAGACTATGAAGTTGTCTTACACATCATAACGCATATCAAAACCAATCTCTCCATTCCATACAAGCACCACCAACATGCACCAAAATGCGCTTTTGTATCATTTCCATTGTGCATTATTCCAAGCTGCGCACAGAATACCAGACAAACCACGAGTCACCAAATAAAGCTAAAGTCTTTATTCAGTCTGTAGATTTTAAACGTTTAATAAAGTGATTTTCGTTTCACTTTGGAACTCGTATACAGAAATTATAGCGCAGTCTGACTTTTACTTTTTAGCAGACGAGTCACCGACCGCACGCATAAACGCATGAGGAAAAGATCCCAAATGCAGTTTAAAACGCGTTATGTGAGGAGGACGAGGAACGCTCTATAATACAAATATGTGTTCAGATATATATGTTCATCTAAAACGAACCGAACACACCGCGCTACAAGTGTTTTCTCGCACGTGAATAAAGAAACGTTTCTTGAGATGAACTCACCCTTTAGGGAAGCGTCGTTCTCCGCTCGCCCGCTCTTCGGTGGATGCGTTCTCGTGCGCGTCGCTCGTTTATTCGCTCTCTCTTCAGATTCATTGATCACGGATTCCTGAAGAACGCGGGTCAGCGGCTGGACGAGGATCGCGCTTGTTCAGATTGAAGCGTGTGCGCGCCTGCGTCGTCACTGCCTGCAACCAGCCGCATAGCAAGCGACGCGCGATGATCCACCGGCTGCGCAGCTGCGCTCTGGCGCGCGGTCACGGATTGTGAGGGTGGTGGCCGGTCAGTCTGTATGTTTAGGACGGGCCGGTCGGCTTTAATTTCTCTGAATATGGGATTAATGCGCGATTCATGACTTTCTCCTTATGC
>JAZGTJ010005338.1:17244-27811 GCA_036877575.1 Botia almorhae | reverse complement strand
TAGTGTTATGTTGATGGTCGTGGTGTGGTTGCCCATCAGACAGTTCTTGTTTGTTATGACATGTATGTTATTGGACATGAAATCTGTTTTGTCTCCCTCAGGCTGAAGTTGTCCCCCAGCTCAGCCTCACGAGTGACAGTGTCTCGCACCACAGCCAGCAGCAGCAGCTCGTCTCGCACCACCCGTGCAAAAAGAAAGCGTGTGGAGCTCGAAGCGTCCACAGCTGCTCCCAAAGTCCAGATCAGCCAGAAGGCAGAAGCTGCCGGCAGTGTCAGCATCGAGGAGATCGACCTGGAGGGAAAATCAGTCACTCTGAAGAACAACTCTGAGAAGGTGAGAAACAGGAAGTCATTTTTACCACACTCTGATGTCCAGTGAAGTTCTCCAGCTGCTGAAAATGTTCTTATAGCGGCAGTCTGATGAAGATGTTTGTGTTCATTCCAAATTTAGGATCAGTCTCTGGGCAGCTGGCGTTTGAAGAGGCAGATTGGAGATGAAGAGGAAATCTACTACAAGTTCAGCCCCAAGTTTGTCCTGAAAGCCGGTCAGACAGTAACGGTAAGTGAACGAGACCATAACGTTTGTTTACCGTCTCTGGATGTTAAATAGACGTTCAGCTGTTTAATTTAATGTTACGTGTGAAAGGTGTGGAGTGCAGACGCGGGTGTGTCCCACAGCCCCCCCTCAGACCTGCTGTGGAAGAGCCAGAGCTCCTGGGGGACCGGAGAGAACATCCTCACCTCATTGGTCAATGCCAACGGAGAGGTACGAGTCCCTGCGATCTGATTGGTTAATTTCTGTGAATACAGAAATCACATGGAAACTTTAACGTTTGTTTTCAGGAAGTGGCGAAACGAACCGTGATGAAAAGTGTGGTAGAGCTGGAGAACGGTGATGATGACGAGGGAGACTTCAGAGAGGAAGATCTGTTCCATCAGCAGGTTAGTGAATGGTTTGTCATTTAGACACGTCATCCTGTTCAAACTCACAAGCTTCATAGGAGAGTTTGGAGGCCTCTTATGTTGTAATCTTGTTACACCAGCAGAAATATTTTGGTGTATTTACTGTTTGCTCTGTTTGTGTTTCAGGGCGATCCGAAGACCCAGTCCAGAGAATGTGCCATCATGTGATTAGAGTTTCACACCTTCCCCACAGTTCAGTCTTTTGTAGAGTCATTACTGTTTGTATTCTTCCATTATGAGTTCTTTCATCCCTTATTTTTGCAGACCTCGTTTTTAAAGCCAGTTGATCATGAACCGAGACAAACAGAGTTTATTAATGAAGTCTTTCATTGAAATGATGAAATTAGAGAGAAGTATTTGTGTAAAGCGGTCACTGAGGATTCTGCACATTTATGAAAATGAATCATGCAGACTCTGCTCGGTGGGGCTTTATGAATGGGGGATTATTATGGGATGTTCTGACAGGGACTTTGCTTCCTGGTTCACTTTCTGTAGTGCACTATAGCCCATAACTGACAGCTGTCGCGTAACCTATTCTGATTTTACTCTGCCAACCAGATGAACAGGGTGGAAATGATTTCTGAACGATTACTCATCCACAGGGTTGTTCTTGACATCATATAATCATGTGGGTCCATTACTGCACGGTCATGAGTGAACAATAAGATGTTCACTCATCCACAGAGATCAAGATGAAGTTTAGAGTAGCATTGAGTTGATCTGAATGGATCGTTTTACATTTAAATGTGTTGAACTGATCATGTGATCAGTGTTTTCACTCTGTTAGATGAACCAAAGAAATGGAGTCAGCTTGTTCTTAGTGTTTAGAAATAGTTTTATGAATGAAATCTGTTTCATTCATCTTTCCCTACCAGTCTTGCTTTCTCCGACTTCTCATAAGAGTATGAGATGTAAGTATACAACTTACATAAAACACCCAAAATCGCTACGGTGTTTGTGAGATGAGTAATCACCATCTTTCCACCCTGTTGATTCTGTTGTTTTTTTAAACTTGTGTAAAAAAAAGTTGAAAGTTTAGTTTTTCAGTCGATTACGCATGCAGTGAATATTTTTATATGAATTAAGGGGCGGCAGCACCGCTAACGAATCCAAACAAACTGATGTTAAATCGATTGTTAACGATCGGTCTTTTAATCACAATTATATATTTTTACTGGTATTTCTTTTAAAACCCTGGAGTGCTTTTACACACATTGAAAACATTAAAATGTAAATCTGGAATATCAGATGCAGTGTGTACAAAACCAACTGACCTGGCAAACCGTTTTAAATGATGATTTTTCTGTGTGCTTCACTATTGAACTGTTTTAATGGGGTTATCATAATTACCCCTTTACTCTGTGGGCTCGTTCTGAAGGTTCTTTGAAAATGTAAAAGTAATGTTTAATTAATTGTCTCACAGGTGTGTGTGCGCGCGCAAGTATGCGCAGATCTGTCCAGTTTAGCTAGTGAAACTGAGCCCAAGAGAAACTATTTGTGTACATTTATAATTTGACCTCTGAGCTAATAAACTCTTTCATTTTTACTTAATGTGACATGAACAGAAAGTGTCTGACAGACACTCCATATCTGTGAAGTTCCTTATCGTTGCAGTTAGTTATGGACACTGTTTTCATGAGGAATTGAATTTCTTCTTCAGGTTGTTTAGGCAGGGCTGTGAGGAATGGATCAGATACAATCTGCTTGGCTTTTCATATGAAATTGTCGATCTGTCATTGCAGTTGTAATCTACTGAAACAAAATTGTGTTTGAACTGCCACCAAATTAAATGTGAGTTCAAGTGTCAGTTGAGCCGGAAATGAATTGTGAACTATGAATCAAAATTACGACTGGTTTAAAAACAGTCCGACTGGGGGGGGGGGGGCAAGCGTCATTTTCATCTGTTTTACTTTCAGTTGTCATTTTTTTTGTATGCAATATCCAATAAATGTTTTACGAATAAATTGTGACGCGTGTTTCTGTTTTGTTATAAAGCTGAACCCTAAAGATGGTTTTCAAATAGCAGTTCTTTTACATATATAAATCATTCCAGCGCATCACACGATACACTAAATAATATACAGTATGCGTCATGTCAGGTTTAAACAGAAATGCTGTTAACTACTTCACTAGTGACTAGTATTGGTTAATAATACCACTAATATGCATGTGTAATGTCTTCACACTACACCGAAGGCTTGTGAATGCTGTAGTAACTAATGCTCACCATCAGGGGGCAGCTCGCTCACAGCATCTACAGATGAGTCTGTCTGCTTTTCTCTGACCTCTGTATGTTCAGGGCTGTTCTGTGCGACTCCTCTGAAGATTCATATACTGTTCTTCACACGGCTGCTTCTAGCTGCTGTTAAAAACGAGCTCACTGCTCATCTTCAGTCTTTTAGTGGCGAGCGTGGTGTGTTTGTAGCGGACCGCCCACGGGTCGCTGTCACTGTGTGTGGAAGTCATTAGCGCGGCGTCTCACCGCCTGCAGGAAGAGCTTCTGGGATCAGCCCTGTCTGCTGCTCCTGCGGGGGGGGGAGGGGGTGTCTGTCACTCTCGGTCTCTCTTTCATGCCCTATCTTTTATCCCACCCACCGCAAACACTCACACGTCCCCCGCACACCCACCCTGTGAACACCCACACACACACACACTCGCTCGCTCTCTTTGTGCTCAGAGCTGAAACATGGCAAACAGAGCTGGAGCTGCACCAGCATCTCTGCCACTTATCAGTAAACAAATCAGTGGGAGAGCGTGTAGCAATCGGTGTTGAATGTCTGATATTAACTCTATCAAACCATATACACAAACAACATGTTCTGTTTCATTTGTGCACATGCTGAACATGATGTCAAAAGCTTGTTGATATGAGAGCCTTTCTACTGCCTCAGTCTGATATCATCTGATATCATTACTGTATCATCACACCCTGAGAGTGTTTCAATATATACTGTAATACTGAATGACTATCATATTCATAAACCAGTTACCATGACACTACCCTAACTCATACTTTATCATTTTTCATTGGTGATATATCCTGTCCAAGAAAACATGGCTTTTCTTTTAGCTGCGCTTGTGCATTAGCAGGTTGTGGTTTTGAAAGGGTTAATCTATAGTAGAGCTTCGCCTGTTTCAGTTCTGAGCTCACCGGCCACTGAGGCGCCAGAACATCACAGCCGGGTTGTTTACTGCCAGTAACTGTCCTGCAAGAAATGACACTAAAAGTCCAGCTGAATGCTATTGTGTTTTCTTTTTGTCACATTCCTACAAATGTCCAGCTTGAACGCCCACCGGCCAGCTGACAGCTCACCCGCCGGGAGTATGGAAAGGGTTTTCCCCCCGCTGTTTACCAACAAAACCTCACAAGCACACACACACAATTCCACTTATTACTCGCTCTCCTGTGTTCCATTCAGCGCTCTCTAAACTTCAACAGCATTGACGAGTTCCCCATAATGACTTATTTTCACCAAAATAAGTCACGTAAGAGGCGTTTTCACACATTCAGGGCCTTTTCACTCTTGGCTTTTAAATATCTTTGGAAAAGCTTCGCTCTGCCTCTCAGATTCCATTTACATCCCAAAGGTCCAATTTCACAGATAGATCTCATCCCTGGAGTGCCTTAAAAAATAATTCCAAGTTACGTTCCAGTCTAAATGTGAATTTAAACGTGATGGAGATGATGTCAGTGAAAAGGACCTGGAATTAGACCTTGCATCAAAATGGCTTTGATATTCAGCCATTTGCACACTGTGCTGCAAAAAACATTTTAACAATTCTGTACGGCTGCGAGGTGCTAAAAATAACCGAGAGCGGGCGAGTGGAGAGCATGAGGCAAAATCATTCCATTGTCACTTCACACAGTACTGCTGGTGTGGAAGTTCTCAGAGGACACACAGCACAGCAGTATCTAAACCTTTAGAACATCTCCTCACACGCGTCCTTGGAACTCGCTGCTGTGGTCAAAACTCTTAAATGAATCCTGTGGTCTGGATTCATATGATTTCATATGATTCATCTGCTTGGTTACGCAGCCGAGACGACCTTGACCTGTGGAATGAAGTTATTGTGGTGTAAGCAGGAGTCAGGTTTGAACTCTGTGATGGTTACATCAGGTCGAGAGGGACTTCAGCTCCTAATGATGATTTAAATCAAGTCTGAGTTTGGTTTCAACAGGTTCTGCAGATTGCCAGTCTATTGCAGCCACTCTGCCGGTGTACGTACTGTCCTCGCATTCAATGGTTCAAACTTTTAGGGTGCATTTACGTGACAATTTATATACTATTTAAAAGATTTTCCTTTGCATTTTTGCGTAAAGATAACAGTGTTGTCAATTTGATCGGCGCTCACACAGCTGTGAACACTCAAAACGCTGTAAATGAACAAAACACATTAAAAGGTTTGCAGGTTTTAGCTGAAAACCGTGTCGTGTTATTGGGTTTGTACAGTCAACTGTAATTTGCTGAATACATCTTGTATTTTACTACAGGGAAAAGCATTTGTATTACATGTGCTCACTTAGAAGCAGCTTTAATCTAGATCCACTTACGAATGAGGAGCGTCACAAGCAATTTACGACACACGAGACCTGCAGCTTCTGCACTCATACTGAAGATTCCAGAGTCAGAAGAGAAGCTGGATCATGAGGAACTGAAGAACTCTGTAAACACAAAGCACATTATAAATGAAGTTAGGAAGCTCCAACAACACAGATGAAGATGACTGAATGTATAAAGTTAAAATAATTCATAAAGCACAGCCTGATGTTTCTAGAACGTTTCTGAGATAAAACAAAACAAATAATAGAAATAATACAGAGATTAATTTACTGTGGTGTACAACAGAATAATAGTAGAAGAAATGAACTGTCCATCTGTCTGAAGCAATCTCTTTCTGACTTTATAGAATTGTTCAAACAGACTGTGTGTGGGAGGCGTTTAGACAAGCTTACAATCATTCATAAACTCACAGCTGTAAGTAAAAGTTATTTAGTAGATTAAAGTGACAGATCACCCATAATGTCTTCATCCTCTCATCATTTCTTCATCCTCTCATCATTTCTTCATCCTCTTATCATTTCTTCATCCTGATGCTTGTGTTAGGAAGGATTTTGACAGTGGTGAAAACTTTTTCGCAGGGCTCGAATCAACAACTTTCCACTTTCTAGCAATTATGGAGAATACCACCTTTTCACCAGGCAACATGACAACATATTGACAAACACAACCCAGCTCAGATGAGTTTGATGGGACAGAACTGAAAAATTTGGAGTTGCAGAATCAATTGCCCACCGTGAATTTAATCAAGCTTGAATCTTAGTGAGGAAAATACAGCAAACGCAGCGTGAGGCGACCAAATCCAGATGGTATTGAACTCACGCTGCATCTGCTGATGTCAATACAGTCGAATAAACAATACAGCTAAAATCATGACCGACTCATCATGACAAAACACAACATATCATATAGTGTATCAGTATGATATATATGACATGAAAGCCGGCATGTTGTCATGATGGGCCACTTCCCGCTGTGAGGTTTGTTGTGCATGGTGGAATTTTAAACCGGAACAAACGGTGTCCTTTACTATCATCCCTCTTTCCTCCGCTGTCGGTTACTCTTAATGACTGCTGTGCAGGGACGTGAACAATGGGGGGACCGTCTGTGACATTCACCGCAAAGGTCTTGTCAAATCGGCCTCATAATTCTGGAGGCGCAGGTGCTGCCGGTAATTAGGTGTGAGGATCTTTGGGATTGAGGAGGGTCAGGAACGTCCTCATGAACATTTGGGTGGTGGAGATCTTGACAAAGGAATGCTTGTTGTTACTTGATGTAGAAACAAAGAACTCTGGACACCATCATTTCATCTAGTCAAGCACTTCTTGTCTGTAGGACCCTCACAGCTTCATCAGTAAAGTTGAATTCCCACTTCAAAAGCAAACCAGACATCAGTTCATTTTACCCTCTAAAAATCTACACACCACTGAAGAAGAAGATGGTCCAGCAGACAGTGGAGGGCTCAGAGAGAATCTTCCGGCTGATTAGACTGGATGGTGATCTAAACACCATCACCAGTTTCCTTTGACCGCGTTTGTAAATGTCTGTATACACAATAACCCCCCCACCCACCCCAATCCATCATGCCAATTTTTGGCTATTTTGGTTCAAAACTTCATCATTGGGCAACATGTGAAATACTGGAGCACGTCTTTTCCAGAAGAGTCGAGCAGGAGATATCGAGGAGATACTTCAGACGCTGCTGAAGTAACTGAGCATGTAAATAAATGCGTGTGATTCCCTCGTTCACGTACAGCACATACAGCGACAGCATCACCTGGCTAAGAGATTCTAGATGTGAAGATCTGATGAGGATGCTTGTCATTGTGGTTTAATTAACTTGAGCGCTGATAAATCGAGAGCTCTCAAAGCCATGTGGAAAAAAGCCATTTACTATTTCACTGAAGCAAAAAGACCAGAGTCGCATGGGCGTAATGACCACTCCAGGGATTAAACCTGATTTTCAGAGTTATATGCAAAATATTACTCTGATTGCCGGGTGTTTTGGGGCATTTTAATTTAGAGTGTCATTAGGTGCCGGTACATTCTGAATATCAAATGATGGAACATCTTGTTTCTTGTTCTTGAGAAAACTAAAACTTGGTTTTTGCCTTTGGACCTTGTGAAATGCATCGTAAAGATTTCCCCCATAGAAAGTCAATAAAGCTCATCTTAAATAAACCTGGAGCTTCTGAACCGTAGCTCTGAATATGAAGTTGGTCTCTGTTGGCTTAACTGCTTAAATCCATAAATGACATCAATGCTAAAGTTTCTCACCTCTACATGAACTTCACACACAGTGTGACTGCAAGAGAAACACAGTCTACACAGTATTCTACACAGTATTCTACACAGTATTCTACACAGTATTTGACACAGGCAAACATAAACGTGTGTATTTGTGTATTTTATCTGCTGTACAAGGATTCAAAACATATTTTAAAACAACACTGAAATTATTGTAAACATATTAAAACATTCCTAACCACAATATTTGTATAAAGTCTGTGATGATTTCTTCCTTTTGGCTGCTTTGACATAATGACCATCAGTCTAAAAAACATTTACAAATCCAGAAACAGTAGAGACAAAAACAAGAGTTCTGTTAATGTTCACTCACTCTCATGTTGTTTAAACTGGTAAGACATGATTTAAAACACAACAAGTAAAGCACCAGTGAAGCGGCTCGTATAACAATCAGCCAATAAGCAAATGTAAGAAAAACAACAACAAAAATTCTGCAAGTTATCTTAACTGATGTAACTGATGACAGATGTTTGGGTGAACTAATTACTTTAATATTAATTGTTTCCTTTCAATATTGTAAATAGATAAATCAACAGCATTCACATCCCACAAGATTTCCACAAAACATACATTTAAAAACATTATTGGGCTTCGGCACGTAACTTTAGGTAAGCATGAGTTCTCTTTAAAGTCTGTTGGGGAATCTCAGAGCTTCTTGTAATCTATTTTTCTTCTCTTATTTGAGTTGTAATGCTGTCTCAGATCAGCTCTTCTCCGCTGAAGTGTGCGAGTCAGTGAGCGGGAATATGCAGCGGTATATAAACAGTGTTTATGTGCTCAGAACTGTCGACTGGATGTGTTCTGAACAGAAGCTAGATCACTTTTCATCACAGACGCCCCATAACAGTCAATTTACTTCAGCTGACATGTAAAAGAACTCCAGTCTGATGTTATAAGACAACTGATCGTCAATGACAACAGCTCATCCATTAAAAGTGGATGTTAATTGTTTTTTTAATAAAGAACGTTTCAGACGTATGGAAGTGTGCGATATAAAGAAAACATGCTACTCCATTTATAAATGACATTACATTTCAGTGCTGAATTTGTTTGGCTGTCAGTGTCTTCTTGTCTTTGTGCTTTTATTTTCACTCTTCAGTGTTCAGTGATAGATCAGCACTGTTGCTGTGGATTGTCAGGGGCAGGAGGGGCTTCCCTCATGCGGTCCAACAGACTGACGCTTGGGGCACAAAATCCTGGCAAAGGCCCGACGGAAGCTGCTGTGGCAGAGCGGATAGAGGAACGGATTTATGGCCGAATTTAACCAAAGCAGCCAGAATGTGACTTCATACCAATGATTGTCCACACACGTACCACTGCAGACAGCCCGTATGATCATAAGAAGGGTGTACGGCGCCCAACAAACCCCAAAAACACACACTATAACAGCCAGAGACTTTGCAATCTTCTTGTCTCGGGAGAGCCGCGCGTGTCCTCCGCTCCTGCAGGGGCCGCAAGCATTCGAAGCTTCCTGCGCTCGCACGATCCGCGTCCTTACCCAACCACTAAACAGTCCTCGTTTCTTATTGGTCACCTTCATTGTCAGTGACACGGAGTGGGTGCTGCTGGGATCTCCGCTAGACGACGGCGACACTTCCTCATCATCTTGGATGACGGCTGAGACGGCTGCCGGCTCGCTGGACGACACCTTGCGTGTTTTGACGAAGAACACGGACGAACTCTGACCGTCCATGACTCTCCAGCCGTCCTCCCTCACGGTCTCCATGTGTGCCATCCTGTTGCGGTTCCTGCGCTGGATGTTGAGATAGATGCTGAAGTTGAAGAAGGCCACGGAGATGAACGGTGAGAAGAACTCAAAGATGGAAGCCGAGAGCAGGAAGTACCAGGTGCAGTAGAACTCTGCGAAACACTCGTCCTGGGGAACGATGCTCTCTCCGACCAGCAGCTCCCAAAAGATGACAGCCGGCCCGTAGAGAAGGAACGCCAGCACCCACACTGCCAGCATCTTGAGCACGGCCAGACGAGTGACACCCTGCTGGGCTCTGTACCTCACCTGCAGAACACAGCATGCAGAAGGCAATACAGGAAAGTCTTCGATTAGAGAGAGGCACAGCTGTAGCAGGCTGTCATAAACGGCTGCTGTCTCATTCAGCTCTCACACACACTCTGCCTCCACTAACTTCATGATTTATTTCATTCACTGCCTACAATTCAGAGCACAGTGGGGGAATGATAGAGGTGTGAGCCGCAGGGCTGATGGGTTATGACATTCATGATGATGTAGAAAAAACACTGAATTAATACATCTATTATAAGTTAATATAATAATCTGAGGATGAGAAATGATCATTAACAGGTGAGTGAATACATTCTCCTTATGCATTAGATTCAAACCACACTGATCATCCATTAGTGAAACGACACAGTGGCTCTGTTCAAATCCCTCGTGTCCTGCCCAGATTTCTTATGTCTACATAAGCAGCATTAATAATGAAATTGAGTCACTGATGTACTGATTTAAAACAACAACTCTGTGCATTATATAAATATAACACACAGCAGGAACAAAACACATCACAATATTGTTTGATGTGGAATACATTGTAAGTACATTAATAATCCATTTGTCTCACTCTCTGTCCGCCATCTTGGAAATATGTTTTTTGTCACAATGCATTATGGGATTGCCTTAAAGTCTGGTCAACGGAAGGAATCTTTTAGAATGAGGCTTTGAACAGCATCACTACGGCATCACTCCGGCATCACTACCGCATCACT
>JAZGTJ010005338.1:0-17194 GCA_036877575.1 Botia almorhae | reverse complement strand
TGTTGAGATAGATGCTGAAGTTGAAGAAGGCCACGGAGATGAACGGTGAGAAGAACTCAAAGATGGAAGCCGAGAGCAGGAAGTACCAGGTGCAGTAGAACTCCGCGAAACACTCGTCCTCCGGAACGATGCTCTCTCCGACCAGCAGCTCCCAGAAGATGACGGCCGGCCCGTAGAGAAGGAACGCCAGCACCCACACCACCAGCATCTTGAGTACTGCCAGACGGGTGACACCCTGCTGGGCCCTGTACCTTACCTAGAGAACAATGCATAGAGAAAGCAATAGATTAAAGTCTTAGATTAGAGAGAGGCATATGAGAAAGCTGTAGTAGACCGTCATAAATGGGCGCTGTCTCATTCAGATCACATCTCCACTGCTTTATAAATTCCACTGCTTCCCAACTCACAAAGCACAGTGGAAATAAAGAACCGAGACTATACCAGGCCTGTGCCACGGAACTGATCGGTCATGCCACTCATCTGATGATTTCGGGCACAAAAATTGAATTAATTAATACAGCTATTATGAGTTAATCGGTGTGTCTACTTAATCTGAAGACGTGAAATTATAAATTACAGGACCGGGAAAGATCAGGGGCGAGTGAATAAATTCTCTTCATGCAGTGAATAGAGTTTATACCCCCCGTTTAAATTGGGCAACAGTCAGACGTTAGTGAAGCGATGCAATGCCTCCGTTTAAATCCCTAGTGTCCTGCCCTGATGTCTTCTGCCTACATAGGCAGCATCCTTAATGAAATGGAATCACCGAAGTGCTGATTTGAAACACTCTACATAGACAACAACTCCACATCATTTTTACATTGAAACATGCTTTTTTTTATAATCCACATTTCTCACACTTGGGAAGATTTTGTCACAATGCATTGTGGGATTGCCTTATATTTTATTGTCACAATGGATTGTGGGATTGCCTCATATTTTTTGTCACAATGCATTGTGGGATTGCCCTATATTTTCTATTGTGAGAATTCCTTATACATATGGAAACATACAAACCCAAGAAGGCTTCTTTTAGAAAAGGTTTGGATGCCTTCAGATGCTGCCTACACAGGCAACCCACTAGGCTTTGGAAAAGAGGCAGAAATAAAGGAAGTTGAGCTCTCATTCTTCTCTATTCATTCATTTTCACACAAGTAATCGTCGCCTTTCATTAAGGCGCACACGAACGCGGAAAGATGTGCGATTAACATCACAGATGAAAATCTCCGACGGCTGATTTGCTCTTCCTTTTTTGTAGCTTCAAAATCTCGGGCACTGTTCACTTCCATTATAAAGCTGTGAAGAGTCTATAACTCTGATTGCGTTCGACTGAAGAAAGTCAGTCTTACACAGCTAGGATGGCACGAGGGGGAGTAAAACCTGAGAGAATTTTCATTTTAAAGTGAACTGTTCATTCGATTAGAACAGAATCACAAACAGAAGTGGTTTCACTAGCAGTTTGTCGACACACAGTGAAGTAAGATACACTGCATAATTGTCTCAGCTTCTGGACAGCGGGGTCAATGTGACAATAAGCCTGTCCACACCACACCGCCTCTCTCTCTCTCTCCCCAGAGTCCAGCCAGAAACACTTTCCATTTCAGTCATTCAGAAATGACAATTGGACAGATGACAAGCAGTGAAGAGAATCATCTATTTGTAAAAGCCACGGGCCCTCCAGGGCATCGTTCCATGATAAACTAATGCTGCTTTAGCCCTGAAATTACTGCAGATAGTAAATGTCTTCAGGGTATCTGAGCAACTGCGAGACACAGCGTTTCACACTTTCGGCCGTCGCAGACCTGCGTTCTGGGGCATCAGAAGCAATAAACGAATTCAGTTTCCGACACGCGACGGCTCCCTCAGCTAAGTGTTATTAAAGGGCTGTCCTGCTGGAGGAAACGCGTTCAGAAAATAATAGGAAATTCAACCAAAACATGTCCAGGTCATATTTTAACTATGAATCCAAAATATATATTTATATACATACAGTGCATAGATGTGTGTATATATACACAAACAATATTTGTTGACCTAACCAACAAAATAGTCTTTTAAGGAAAGTAAAGAGTATGAGGAGAACCAGCTTTGACTGGTATTAATTTACTAGACAAACAGCCGAATTATTTCATATGTGTTTTTTTTGAATGTCATTCTGACGGTGGCGCTAAACAAACACTACGTTCAATAAAACGTCCTTCTCGAAATGTCATATGAAATATGAAATATGAAGCGCATGCGAAACGCATGATGGATGGTTTTCCCTTTCAACACCAGATAACGCAAACAGACGGGCTATAAACAGGAAGTGGTACTTTCAACAATGAGCGCATCAAAAAATGAAGAGAAATCTATTCGCAATGCATGCACATTTCCATGCATTATGCATGAGGGTGCCGAACACACGCCAGGGATGTTATGATTGTGTAATGCGTTCGAATAACAGTGAAGAGGGTATTAAAAAGTTATGCTGCACACAGATGTTCAGTCGCAAGATGCTAAATTGCACGAGCTTTTAACGCGTCCGCAACCACGTCGCATAAAGTTCTTGTAGTAATGTTAGTAGAACATTTTTTAACATTGTATATCATATATTGAAATTTTTTTTATTTTAACGTTGTTAGTGGAGCGTTTTAAAAACATGACCGAATTTTTAAACATTTCAATATAACGTTATTATTACTTAATGGAAACGTTATGATAACTTTCTTACAACCTAAAATTGTTATATATATATATGTTATATATTTTGTTTCCTGTTACAGTGGACAGTTCGGTGTGTTGCTCCTGTTTTAGATCAGATGACACACACAAGCAGGGCATAAAGGTGGGGGTGGGGGGGTGGGGGGGGCAGTATTGTCATGGAGGCTCGGTGCAAATCATTACAGCCTGTAGATTCACTGGGTAGCCGCCCGCATGTCCGAAACAGCTGACAGCAGCGTGCCAGTTGTAACCGTGCGATCAATAAACCACTGCAGATACATGACAGCAGGGGTGACACGTCAACACTTTAACTGCAGCGAAAAACACGCAGCACTACAATGCGATAGTACAATGCGATATGTGACTAATAGGAAAAGCACCAAGCCTCTATTGTGAGACCAAGTTTCTGTGTGTTAGTTCCCAAACTTTGTGAATTGCCTCTGTAGGCAGCATTCGGGGGCTAAATTCACTCTCCCGAAGACTCTTACAAAAGGCACTTGGCTTTGCAAAATGCCATGGCAGCAATGCACACACAAAAATGGTGCACAAAGCAAGACAAATGTTGAATATACTCATTTTTCAAAATCAAAATATATTATTCTTATTTTTATGAAATATTGCAGAATTCATTTTAAATGACTTATCTGTGCACATCATTTTTTTTCATTCATGTGCCCTCGTAAACTTCAATCAAAATCTGAAAATGTACTTCCTCTCTGGAACGGCAGACCATCTCTGATGATGTCAGTTTGACATCTTGGGTGGAGCCAGAGTTGGTGACCGCTCCCCCAACAGCCAGTCTGCTGCGAGCTTTGAAACGCCTTCTTTTCTAGAGCCAATTATTTCCCAGTGTGAAAAACAAACCACGCCCTCCATTTAACTTTGCATGAGAACGGAACACTGAAATAAAGTCGGCTGCACTTCCTGTTCACTCAGTATTTAAACCCAGAAAAATATGGAGTTATAAAAGGCTTAGCAAAATGTCATCGACAAGCTTTTCTGAAATCAGTTCTGCTGAAGATCAAGTAACAGGAACTCTTTGATGCACCGAATTGCTACCTATCACGAAGGCTGCGATACGGTCATTTATGAGGTTCCATTATAGTTCAAACACTCCCTCAGAATGCAGCTGCCTATGTAGGGTGCGTATAGCAAAGCAGAGTAAGTTTAAAACAAACCAAGTTTGAATATTTTTAAATCAAAACTGCTATTGAGGTTGAGTCACAGAGTTATGAATATGAATGGATGATGCTGTCGGTGACTAACAAAGCGGATATTCGCTGTAAATTGCGCTGAAAAATTCATGACCACAGAGCCGCAGAACGGCGCAGCCTGCCTGCGTCTGCCCGGCCTCATCAACGACCTGTCGCTGGGGCAGAAGCAGAACTCAGTTATTATGCATCTGATTGCAGCAACGCAGGTCTTCAGAGTGTTGGGTAAGTGTGGGTTTAGTCAACCGTTCGCTCGGTTTAAACAAAGATGCATCTGAGGTGTGACAGCTGTGTGTATTGAGGATGTTTGTAAGCAGTGATGGTCCTTTCTTAAATCTGTCGTTATTTACAATAACTGCGTAACCTTTAGCACACTAACGTTAACTAGCGTCAAACTGCAGGATAACTGATTAACCATACTGGTTACTGGTTAACCGTAATGGTCTACCCAGCAAGTTTAGGTTGTAAGAACATTTCCCTAACGTTTCCATTAAGTAACAAAAACATAAAAATAACAAAAACGTTTCCATTAAGTAACAAAAACATAAAAATTACAAAAACAATTACGTAAAAATAACGTTTTTTAGATGTTGCATTAACGTCAAGAATGGTAGTCAATTAAATCGTTTTTAAAACGTTCCACTGGCAACGTAAGAATAACGTTTTCGATATCTAAATGATATATAACGTTAACAACGCTCTACTAATGTCGCAAGAACTTTTCGGACAGAACTTTTACAGAACGCGGCGTGTTGGTTAAGCAGATGACATCAGCCAAAAAGAGGAAAGTTGTCGTCGACGCGCAGCCGGTTCTGATTAACGCCTGTGAAGACAAACAACCGATAAACAAGCGCTGATGAAGCGCGCGCGTGAAGTGTGTACGAGGGAAGCAAATTGGGTCAATTTTCATCTCGCGACGGCTTCAAGCCGTCTGGCGCGGCGTGTGCACCTACCGCTCGAGTAACAGACAGGAAGCGGTCGTAGCTGATCAAGACGATATTGAAGACGGAAGCCGCGCACAGCAAGTAGTCCATCACCAGCCACAGTTTGCAGAGGCCGCGGCCCAGCATCCACCTGCCCGTCAGGATGTAGGGAATGTAGAGCGGAATGCAGAAGGCCCCTGGAAAGAGACACACAAGGTTTGACGGCACTCTAGGGTTGGTTGTGATGACAGTAGCATCAATACACACGCGCGCGCTTCTGCTGGTGGGGATATAATAGGCCCTTCAAACCGTCAAATCAATGAGTCATGTCACAAAGGAGTCACTGAACAATATGACTGATAAATCGAGAGCCATTATCAAAAAGGCATCGAGATGCGATGGGAACATCGTCTCTGTGTTCTATTCCTTCTTTTTTGCTTTTCTTTACCTAGACGTGTCGGGAGAAAAGCTTTCTCGCCCAAGAACAAAAAACAAAGCCATTTCACCGCTGCCTTTCCTCTGAAGGGGCGGAGATGTCTGCTCTATAATCCAGCTCTGTTATTTAGAGCTTTCGAGCTGCTTGGCATTTGAAAAACTCTTTATTTGAACTACGTGTCGAGGTGGACCGGCCCCCTCGCAGGGAAGCCGCGGAGATACGCCAGAGTTGTTTTGAAAAACCTCGACGGTGAAAGCTACAAGCGCTGCGTTCTCCGAGGGCTAATGCCGGTGAGCCGCGAGTGAACGCTTGAGGGGGCCGAGAGCATTTGGTGAATAGAAAGAGAGTCGGTGCAGATTGAAGCAGCAGATAGGATCTCTGATCTCCTCTCTTAATGCACTCTCAATCCAAGCCAATAATTTATGGCGCCGGTACATCACAGAGCAACCTGGGTTTGTCATTTGTATGCCTGGTGGTGATGTTTGGATCTTAATAACACGGTATATAAAATCTATTTTGATATGAAAAGCACAAATATAAAGGCTAAAAATCATGGCTGATTACATCATCTGGATTTAATACCTTTGGCTTTAATTCGATTTTCTTTATAGTGGTTCACCAATAAGCAGTATTCAGCAGTCAGTAAATTTACATTAGATTATACAGTAAATGTAACAGTATAGTATACATTATATGTAGAGTTACGTAATGCGTGAATTTACATAATACGATTTCATGACAACAAATGAGATTTCTGTAATTGGTTTAATTAAAACAGTAGACAGTAGATTTCCTCCAATGGCTGTCAGGATTACATTTTGGGGGCGACACACTTCAGTCGATCGTCTGTTGGTCGTTAACACTGTTATCGACTGAATCTAATCACCTCAAAATGTGGTTTATCAATATTGCCGTCGTAGAAGCTAAAACAATTAAAAATAACTACAGCTACAAACTGTACATTTACAAAGCCACGCCTTCTCCAGAATACATGAATGCGGTGCAAATACATGCAAATACATAGTTTGACTAGCAAGCAGGTCATCCTATGATTGCATTCGGACCGAATGCAATGATTGGACGGACATTTTACGGTCCTGCGCCTTCCACGAGAGATATAAATATTTATATAAATATATTCAGATCACTTTAATAGTGATTGCTATCAGGATTTGAAAAGACTTTCAACCAGCGTAACAAAAACTGTTCTACAAATCGTCTATCCTGTCTTTGACCGGACGATACACTACTAGTTTCAGATGACTGACATCTGCTGATGACCGTGTCCGCTTAGCAGATTAACAGCGTCACCACACTGGAATCCACTCCAAAATATACCTACAGCATTGCAGTATATGGATTAATGATAAATACATTTCTGTGGCACATATTTAAAGTACATATGGAGAAAATATTCTGGAAAATAAGTGTAATTCTTAGTTTGCTGTCATTAAATATAATTATGCAAATATTATGTGGACGTTTTAAGGTCCACCAATACCCTGTTTTATATCTATACAAAACAAAACAGTCACGTTCAAGTCTGATCTGTAGAACTTTCACACGTAATTGCGATACGAAATATTTTCATAGACTTGAATGGGGTGTAAAATCTCAATACGTACCAACGAGGAAATCCGATATGGCCAGATTGAGGAAGAAATAATTGCACTGGTTTCTGAGGCTCTTGTCCACGACGAACGCGAGGATAACCAGCGCGTTGCCGACCACCACCACGACCACCAGAGTTATCATGAGGATCAGCAGGATAACCATCGTGTACCCGGGGAACGCGGCCGCATCCGAGCTGACGGTCGTGATGTTGAAGCAGGTGACCATTGTCAGATCGCGGGCATGTGGAAAACCAGCAGCAGGTCTGAACTCATCGCGTGCCCTTTTCCTGGCGAGAATGATGACCGCTAAGTTTTCATCGCCCCCGGGTTGCGTTAACTTCAGAGCGCATCCAAAATAATGTTCCCAATGGAGTCTCCAGGTACCCGGAGAGCGCGCCCATCTTTGAAGCCTTCAAAGCTACGACTAATATGAACTGTCTGTTTCCTGAGGGGAACTCCATGAGACGAGCCCGTGCACTGAGACTAAAGGCAGAGTTGCTCTGACTTTTCAGTTGAGAAGCGCGCTCCCGCGGGGCGCGCACATCATCTGTTGCGCGGGTTCCTGCGCTGTCCTCCGAGAAATCACGCGTGAGACGTGAGCGGGCGACGCGAGACGGCTGTTTACATACACAGTGTGTATATGCATACGTGTGTGTGTTAGTTTTGGTCCATGTCAGTTGCTTCAAATACTCATATTTAGACATATGCACACGTATGAATTTACACTAGTTCATGTTATGTAAGTCACGCTAATAATTAAATTAAAATTAATATCTCAACGGTACATTTACAAATGAACGTTAATCTAGATGGATAAACGCTGTGGTAATGGTTGGTGATGGGTAGTTTGTGTCATTAACAAACGTTAACTTAGTTAGCAGTGGTTTCAGCACCACGGACAGCAGCCCCACTGCCGTCCACTATAAGCGAAGCACAGAAGTCACGTTATCAAAGCATTTCCTATACACACACATATATACATTATATATATATACACACACATATATATATCATGTGTATTCGCTCTCCCCTCTCTCTGGCTCTCTCTTATATATTTATATACATGCCTCTGTAATTCTGTGTTTAAAGACTTCAAAAAGTCTTTAATTATACACGCTGTCAGAGGTTTTGGCCCTCATTTACTGAGTGACTCATTACCCAATACTGCCACAATAAAGCAGCTTCAGCCCGCGAGCTGTTCCTCAGCTGTGCGCCGGAGCAGCGGGACGGTAGACGCTTCGCTCCTGTCATCCACACGCGTGCGTGACACTGATACCGGAATAATAGCGCCTCTGTGAATCCCATTTAACGGCAGGACGGTGCGGCTCCACTGGCTTTCATTAGTTCTGCCTGTTATCCACTTCAATTTTCCCCTTAAACCCTCTGAAATATGACGTCTTTAATTATATAGTGCTTATTAACCCCAGGCCCCTAACCCGGGACTTCCTGTCTGCATTTGATAGCTTTCAATCACTTTAAAAATGATCGCTTGAGAATCTGCAAATCGTCATCAGAGAATCATTAAAAAAACATTTTTTCTACAGCTGCAACCCGTGACTTTTTTTGGTTAAATTAAAAGAAGAAAAATCAAGCAAGTTCACGACAGATCAGCGTTCAACACGATCTTCTTACCTTATCCTGATTCCCAGCTGCAAGTTTATAGTAATGTTTTATAATCTGAGGTGTCGGGTCCGATTTCCCAGGGAAATGTTTGTCTGTAAACAGAAAGTAGATCCGGCTACTATATTGCATGTTCGGTTACTGTAGATTGTGCAGCGATTGTAGCTTGTTCCTACAGCAGTTGTTTACAATTTAAACTCAATTCCACAAGCAACCTGCAATTTTATGTTTTAAACAGAGATGGCAGTAGAGAGGCGAACGTTACTGATTGCAGCTTAAACGCGCATTATTCCAAAATACAAAAACGGTCCCATTTAAAATGCATAAACCTGCCCTGACTCTAAACTGACTTTTCTGTTTGGCTGAATAGATGCTTATTACCATGGCAACACCTACAAAAACAGGTTTAAAAACCCATGCTATTGTACTGGTGCCATAGTACCAAACTGTAGTTTTGTGGCTCTGGTTTGGAAAGGGTTAAAGCATTAATAGACTTATTTCAGCTTACCGTGTTTCATGTTGCTAATGGGTACAGAATAAAAACCATTAACGCATTTTGACTTGGAATGTGCATCCAGGTGCCAAAAAAACAACCGGAGAAAACTGCCAAGTGCCTTTTTTTAGAACTCGGCTTCTTTGTAACATTATTCTTGCGGTAGCAGATCTACAGTAAAGCAAGACCTACAGTAAAGTGAGCTACACCTCATCTGATCAGGGACCAGCTCTCCTACCTTCTAAAGAAGCAGGAGACCCTTATGAAAACAGCTTCTGAAGTTTGATCTCCAGAGATTCTTGACCCTTATTTGAACAAACAACGGCGGCCGTCTTCCGAAGCCACTTCAGACGACAACACAGCAAGAATTATCATTCAATAACAATCTGCCTCAACGGACGACAGCTAATGCGCTGATCTGATGTCCCCCGCAATTAAAATTATTCATTGATACTGTTGTCGGCCAATATGCAAAAGCGACGGGTTACTTGTCCACCATGCAAATTAGCCACTTTTTATGCAACGTTATTGGCTGTCTCTTGGTGTCCATGTTTGGAAGGATATTATCTGGTCAAGCCGTGTGGCAAAGTTCAATAGTGTTTGTTCTGGCAATCTGTCGCATCGAATCAAATAATTTGCATGTCAAAGGTCTGATTAAAGCGATTTAAAAACAACCAACGCACAGCTTGGCGTTTTAAGAAACACTATATAATTATTTGTGAGTATTTTTATCTTGATTGTGGCAGAATTGCTATTGGCCATAACGTAACACAGTTGTGCAAGTAAATCCGAAGGGGTCGGTTCTCAAAAGACACTCAAAAGACGCGTTAATATTCATGGAAAAGAGACGGAGAGAAGCACGGAGGGAGAGAGAGAGAGGCGCAGATGAAAGAACAAGCCGGAGAAAATGGAACAGATGCATGCTGTGAGCATGAAGGTGAAAGAGGCTGGACTCACACGGGAGAGAAAACACAGGCCGGAATGTCAGCGGAATTCAAGAGGGAGGGGCGGCAACCAAACGTGTGTGCGCAAGAGAGAGCAGAACTAAGGTGACATGTCAAAAAGTGCTCGAGTACCTTCGGATGAGTCATTCCCAAAGAATTCGCAAAGGTCACGACCGTTCGGAAGTTGGCGGGTTGGTTTCGGGAACGCTCATCATAACTAGCTGCTTGGAGAGATATGCGAATCAAGTATTTGCTAATCGCCGCTTCCAACTTCATATTGATATTTCTCTGAACCGTTCTCCCACGGCAAAGCATCTGCTTATTAGAACCGTGACCGGCACAATGATCAGCGTTATTCTCACCTGAGCTCATTAGGAACAATTAACATGCGAGACAGAGAGCTGAAAAACTCGCCAGGTAGCGTTTTTGGACATCAGCCCTGAAAAGTTTGATCTGTGCGCGGTTAAGTATGTGCGAAAGCGCGACGGCGGAGAGCGACGAGGGGCTAAACAGACACCCGAGTCGCGCGTTTGACGGTCAAACATAAAAACGATGTTTTCCCACATTTGCGATGACGTTTGTGTGGTGTGACGCACTTAAATATTCCCAAATTTCTCAAGCCGAGCTTTAACGAATGACATCATTAGCGCATCGTTGGACCAGGGGAGGGGTCAAAGGTCGCGGACGAGTGTTTGTCTTTGTGGCTCAGGTCCTTATTTGCAATTTGTAATTCGTAAAAATCTTTATTCATGAGACAAAGACGGAGAGCACGCGAGCAGCAGTCGAGTACATATACCACACGTTTTGTTGTTGAACACTTTAAAAGCCTCATCCATTTGCTTTTGTAGGAAACATCCATCTAAATGTCCTTTCAATTTAACGGATCTTTCAACATTCGTTTGACAATCTCTGCTCGCGAGAAGCTTTGATAGAGGATGAAGTGAAGAGAAAACCATCGGTTCCACGTGGGAGGCTGTTTTGGGGCCCTCTCACTTTGCCTTGTAGCTTTGAGGTCTTTTGTTCTTGCCTCCAGCTTTGGACGCTTGCTCCTGACAGCAGGAAAATGGCGATAAGACTCCGAAAAGGAAAACAGAAATAAATGTTTCCTGCTGACAGGCTGCGCTGAGAGCTGTGAAACATTAATAATTTAATACAGATATAGAAACATGAAAATCAGCTACTGCGGAACATAAACCAGATCCAGGAGAGATAACATTATTAAACATCAAAACATATGACATAGACATGCATTATATTTTAGATCCTGCAGTTCTAAAGCATATTTTATGTTCATGCATTTGGTAGCTGCTTGTATCCGGGCAACTTAAAAGTCGCTCGCACGGGATGTGTTTGTTTCCCCTCTGTAATATTTTTTAATTGTTGGTCTATGTACACGTGCTCCACACAGGCGTCTCGCGTGTTGCGTCCTTAAAACACAGTATCGAGTTGAAAGACGTTTAACTACAAAAGCATCCAGAGACCTTGTGTCCCCGCTGTGCTCCATCTCGCTGGTTTCGAAGAGCGCGCCCTACGCAAACAGCCCTTTTAAGCGTGCTGAAAAGGTACATTTCTCCAGTACGTGTGTTTTCTGGAATGTAAACCCACAACCACACAAGCACGAGAAATACTTCACAATGTAACCGACGCAATATGAAGTAACTGCGGGGACATGGTCTGCGTGCTCCTCCACACACTCCTTTATCCTTAACACATATGTAACATGACTAACTCGCTCAGACTCCCGTAACTGTTTATTATTCAAATCGCGTCCTCGGGGACCAAACAGTGTCCAAATGAATGTCGTGGAAGGAGTCTGTTTGTATTATTATTCCGCACACGTGACGTCCCCTCGCGCCGGGCGTCCACAGAACAACTGGCTGTTATTATGCAGCGTGTGTTAATTACTTTGAGCCGCGACGGACAGAGCGCGGACACAACGAGCTCCGGCGGTGAAGATAACGCCACACTCATCTTCACCCGGAGAGAACAGCGTGACGTTCTCGCGGCTGAGACACGCTCAGAGTCAGGAAATCTATAGCATTTGGTGTTTCCAATCAGATGGCTTTAATTTAGTCTGAAACGACAACAGAAAACGTACACCTCCGATGAACCCCATCGGATTGTATTAGCTATCCAAAGACGCACTGGTCAGACTCATTGAGTCCCAAGCAGAGAAATGACAGGAAAGCACAGCTTGAAATAGACGCGGATTAAGTTTTGGTCACGACGGACACCAGTTTCACAACATGTCACAAACTGTGACGGGAGGGCTGATGTTGCACCTCATGAAATGTGACAGCTTTTGCATTATGGCTGCGGATGAGAACGCTGTGAGCTTTTGCGCGCATCGAGGCGCTCGCGTTTGGCCCGGGCATGCAACAAAAAGCGCATGCTTCTTTAATTGAGCTTCTGTAAGGCCTTCTATGCACGTTTTGTGTAGTCGCCTGCGTGTGTATGCGCCGATGCGCCCTTATTATCCGGGTAACCATAGCAGCCCCGCAGCTGCGTGCGCGTCTTCATTTGCACAGAAATGAAAGTAAACAACAAACAAATGAAGCCTCGGAAGAAGTCGGGCGCATGCCGACAAATCTCCTGAACTAGTTTTTTGTGTGACCTTATCATCCTGTTTGTCGGGTAAATAAGTACACTCGGACACTTGAGAGGAGAGCATCTCCAGAAACAAATTTGCCACGGTAACCAAGAAGTGTCAAAAACCGTGTTAGCGACGTTAGTTTTGTTTTTGTCACTTAAGGCAGCGAAGGGAGGACAGGAAATGTCAAGGAGAAAAAGTCAAAATTAAAAAAAACTGAAAGCGCAAGATTTTCATGACCTTATGCACTCAGAAATGCATTTCCCGCAGCACTGATAAAATGCGCAGGAAAGTAAATGCTTTATCTGAGATGGAAGCTCGCAGTCGGAAATGAATGTTACCAGAGAGAAAGACTGGGCAGGGAAAAATAATAAAAAGACAATATATAATCAACACGTCCTCACTAATTAAAACAACAAGCTTTAAGCGCAAACCGTGTAGTTCAGTTTGTGAACTAATGACTAGTGCTGGTTAATGAGATTTAGTTGGCACAACGAGCTGCGTCTTTTTAATCAGCGTAATTAGTGACTGGCTGTTCAATTGTCTAATTTAAAATTTCAATGACACACAATAAAACGATACCAAAAATAGTAATGTTTATATTCCGTTTGAACCCTACTCGTTCAAAACTGAAGCAATGATGTTAACCACGACTAGAGACTACAGTAGTAACATTCCTCCACTAACTGGATTACTTCTAAACAACCTCAATCATTGAACAATTGTACATCTGTGAAACACACGCTTACTGGGGTGTCGGTATTAACCCTCTTTGACAATTTGGATGGTTCTGGTGCAGAATCCACAGACAGAGACAAAAACCCACAAAGAATTTGTTTTTAACACATCTGTGAGAAAATATGAGCGATGCATTACAGAGTTCTGAGCTGCTGTGTGTGGTTGCCAGGGCATTGCTATGCTGTTGACAAGATGTACCGAGGGGTTGCTATGCTGTTGCTAAGGTGTTCTGAGTGGTTGTCAGGGCATTGCTTTGTGGTTGTCAGGGTCTTCTGCATGGCTGCTTACTGGCTCATGTCAAAAGAGCCCATTCTCAAGTCTCTGTGATATTCCAGTCCATAGATATACCTTGAGGCTTTTTTTCCATCTATAGGAGGTCTGTAGTTCTAGGCAAGTCTATAGGAGACCAAAACGTGTGCGATTGCCAAAACAACAGACAAATAAAGGCTCTTCTCAAGGCACACAATGTCGCATATCATTCCTGCCTCTGACACAAGTGATAACAGAAGACCATATTGCAATATTTTCACATTTTGCATTAATGTTTTGAAAAATGTGCAGTATGTACAACGGTTATATTAATGCTTGAACCGATAACACTTCATTTCATTTACTTGTAAGCAAGGTTGATTTTGTGTTGCTTACAAAACTGTTTCAATATGCACCATATGTTTATTCAAACCAATGTCATTAATATTATACTCAAACATTATGAAACATATAAATGAGGATCTGTGCCTAACATCTGAACGTTTGTAAAAAATGTTTTATTAGGGTTTTTAGAGCGTTTTTATAAAACGTCAGATCAGTTTCAGCTCAATTTGAACTCATTTTAATCGTGGCCAAAATAAGACAGGACGATTCTGCATACAAACGAACAAACAAATATTTGACCCAGCAAAGTATTTATTGTGCAAGAGCTTTTTTAATCAATTCATTTAGAGAAAACGACAATGATGCAATACTGATGCACAGAGTCACAAATGCTGCCTTATAATATTGTATTTTTCCAAAGGCGACACGCAGCCTGTCAGTGTGTTTGGGAAAGCAGTTGCTTTAAAACCACAGGGGAAAAAATGGGTCTTTGTGAAAGGAGACAGCTCTCGCGCGCGCGTCTCTACAGTCCCCGCTAGTTTTTTTCAAATTTTCTGCCACGCCGCAGGGGATGTAGCTGCCCGCCGGGGGGTGGGGGAATCACAGCCATCTGCACATGCTGTCTCTATTAATAGTCTATTCATTTCTCTTTTAAACATACCATCATGTTTGAAAAACAGGAACCAGTGGGACGAGCTCCAAAGGCTAAATGATCATGTTGGGCGGCTGTTAGTTACGTTTCAAATGACACATTTCTGTTTACACTACACAGGATGGGCTGTAGAAATATGGAAACGCATCCGGAACAGGAATTATGTAGTGACCAAAAATGTCCAACTATTTATTTGACATTTATTTCAGTTCGCTCACCTTGAACAGTTGCATTCTGGGATACATTTGTAGGAAATGACACATTAGATCACCCAGTGTGCGGCTCCTTGAATTTAAACAGCAATCTGAAACTTTTTTGGGGTTTAAACGAACAAACATCAGGTATTGAGCAAATACATGACAGATCAGTGTTTAATACGTTTATAATAATGATTTATAATTTGACCTGTGCAGTCAATGTCAAGTCAAAGTCTGTTGTAAATGTCAGTTTGCCTTTATTTCACTTCAACATACATAAAGAAAAATTATGTAAAGTAAGCTGCAATTCCATGTTTCAAACAGAGATGGCGACAGAGAGGCGAAAATTACAGATCGCAGTTTTAAACCGTATCACTAGTTCAGTCTTCGACGATCACTTGAGGATCGACATTTGATATGTTCAGCGCCCTAATAAACGCAATGCACGGGTAAATGTCAGTTTGCCTTTAAATGTCAGTTTGCCTTTATTTCACTTCAACATACATAAAGAAAAATTATGTAAAGTAAGCTGCAATTCCATGTTTCAAACAGAGATGGCGACAGAGAGGCGAAAATTACAGATCGCAGTTTTAAACCGTATCACTAGTTCAGTCTTCGACGATCACTTGAGGATCGACATTTGATATGTTCAGCGCCCTAATAAACGCAATGCACGGGGTGGCAGATTCAGGGCATGTTCCAGTTATTGACAGAAATGCTGTACGGTCTAAATGAAAGTGGGCAGAGATTACAGTGTCACGTCGAATTTCACACCAGAGGCTGTTGACGCCGAGTTTTCATCAGCGTACGAGAGATAAGAGAAAAGATTATAGATGAATGACACATCTGCCTGCAAATATCTGACATGGCAGGAACGAAATTGGGATCGGACGGGTAATCCCACCAACATCTAAACAAGGTAAAATCTTCTGCTGAAGTGCGATACGTGCGCGGCCTGCCAAACCGTTGTCTGCAACATCAGGTGCTTGTAAACCACTGAGGGGAGACAATTGCTTCTCTGGCCCTAATAATGGGAGCGATTAACTTGCGACGTTGATTATTAAACGGTGAATGGAAAAATCAAACAGAATCTTGATTAGTGATGTTAACTATTGAGTGTCTTAAAGAGACAGTGACCCAAAACATACGCCCGAAGAGGAGAATTATATAAATACATATTCATGTCGCTTTAAACATGTAGAAACACGTCACGTGACACATCAGCGTTCAACACGATCTCTTCACCTGACCTCGATTCACAACAGTACGTTTATAATAATGATTCATAATTTGAGCTGACATCATTTATGTTAAAGCTTGGCAATGTCCTCACGTAAAAGTAACGCGCGTGAAATTCAGAGCTACATCAGAGGGTGTCTTGTGTGTTTTTTGTGGGTGCGTTTACACCCCTTTATTTCAGCGTACAGTTTCCACTTTTTGACAGAAGTGTTTGGAACTATGTGAGAGCAAGTAAATAATGACACAATTTTCCTTCAAACACTTCCAAAAATCCCAGAAGAGAAAACCAAAAAGGCATGACCCAAAAACACCTACATCTGTTTGGAATAAAGTCCATCAGGCAGTGTTTCGAACGACCACCCCACACAAACGCAGGTTTACCTGCAGAAGATGAAGCCTTGCTGGCAGCCGCTTCGCCATCATCCTCGCAGTCCGACAGAAAGAGTTTTTATCTTCACAGCAGATCCTGATGAAAAATAGTGTGAATCACAGCTCTTCGCCGTGTCCCTCAGTGGTCACTTTCCACAACCGCCTGCTGCGGCTCGCGCCGCTCCGTTTTTGTGAGGCGTCTGGAGTTTAGTGCTCGTGGGTGTATTTCAGAGGGAAAATTGGAGGAAAAAGTGTGTGAAACTGGGAAACCCTGCCTGGGTTTCTGCTTGACGTGGTCACAGGGCTATTGAGACCACGAGGTCCGTTGTTTTGGGAATACACAAACATATTTATTTATTTACAGTTGGTCAGCAACCAATCGCTTCAGTGCCCATCGTATGTGTTATGGCCAAAGAATGACGGTCAATCAGATACATGCAAAAGTTCCGTGCCGTTAAAGTGGCCAATCAGTGTTAAGCAGCTCTGGCTGACATAATGTTGTCGTTCGAATATTCAAAATTCGTTTAATACAAATAATATGCCGTTAAATAAAGAAGGAACTTCTAGCTTCACAAACTTAGGGGCATAATTACGATGCTTCGAGCGATCATAAAGCGCAATCCAATGTATTATAAAGTACAAAAACAGTAAATATTGTCAGTGCTGTAATTTGTAATTAAAACATGGGTACATTAAACACTTTGGGGTTTGGGGCAGCCACAGGCAGAAAGGCAAACATGGTTGTAGGGTAATCAGATATTCAACGCCTCCCCAAACGCTGGGGGCTTCTGTAACATTCTGAATGTCAATATCACCCGCTGTTTAATCTCGCCTGAATGACACCCACCCCTCTGTATGTCATTAAACATGTC
>JAZGTJ010005337.1:0-27812 GCA_036877575.1 Botia almorhae | reverse complement strand
CGACATGAGAGACACGAACATACACACTTTGAAATGAGCTCCGCTCAAAACATGTTTCCCTGGAGACATAACAGTGAGTGGCACACCTCCACTTCCCCTGCCCGGACCTTCATTCTGCCTGCCAGAATCAGCCTGGAGGGTCCAAACCATCTCAGCACGTTACACACACACACACACACTCTCAGCCAATAGTGCCATTAGTACTGAGAGTACGGAGAGAAGGTAGAAGAGGTGAACAGGCATCTCAAGCATTCCGATTTTTGACCCCCTCCCTCGCTCTACCTTCCATCTCCATCCACCAAAGGGGTACATGACTCCCCAGGGCTGAGGCAGCAGGCTGAGGTAGGCCTGGAGGGGCTTGTGAGCCGGGATGCGGTTGTGGGGGTCGGGCAGTGTGATGGATGGTTGATTGGTAGCTGTCCCAGGGGCCTCCCTCTCTCTCACCTCTGGCGCTGGGAATTAAAAGGCAGTTTGTCTCCAGCGAGTCCTCAGCTGCTGAAAGCAGCCCGGCAATTTCACAGAGATCAGAGAGGGCATTACTGCTGCCCGTCAGGGGAGCCGTCACACAGCCGGACCCCAGAGGTGGGGTGGTGATGGGGGGGGTTAGTACTTACATGCATGCACGTGTGTGATAATTCTTGCACACCCTAAATCAAGAAGGCTTGTGTATATTGCAGCGAAGTGTGTATCTATGGAACAAGACTTTTCTGAGGAATTGTGTGTGTGGAGTAGGTGCAGACACACACACACACACACACACACACACACTCATTGGCACAGGGCCTTTTATCGACAGCCCTGTCCATCTCACTTATCTGTTCTAATCAAAGCTCTCTCCATTAACAGCCAAACTACCCTCACAACACCAATGTGAGACCTCTGTCCTGATGAGTATAAATACACACACATACACACACACACTTTCACACTTTTAACACTCTCACACCCTCCAAAACACCAAGAAACTTATTAGCAGCCAAACAGTTAGAATTTGGTTGACACCAGCTGGTCAAAAATCTCACTGAACCACGAGATACTGCTCGGGCCAGGCTGACAATTTAAAACCAGTACAACAGAAAGAATCGTTTTCCAATAAATGTGTCAGATCAGAACAGCATTAACTGTATTAAAAACACAAACGGAGACATTCTGCTACACTTCTTCTAATGTTGTCTAAGGAGGAAAGAAAATCATCTAGGATCCGAATTCTTTAATTTGAAGAATTTTAAGATTTAAATGTGAAGAATTTTAAGTAAAATATCAATTTTAAATAAAATTGAATTTTAGTCTTGCTAACAAAAATAGCTTATACAATTTTTGTGAAATCTGCGTTTTGTAATTTTCGCCACTCTACCGGCATCTCTGTTTAAAACAGAAAATTGCTACTTCGTGTACAAAAAAGTACTTTGTGTACTTTTATTTGCATGTTAAAGTCAAACCAAGCCTAACTGACATTCTCCATAAAAATCTTACCTAACAGCTCAAATTAAACCCATTATTATAACCTTACAGTTGGGAACAGAAGTAAGATAAGGAGATTGTGTTGAACACTGATCTGTCATGTAGGTTCACTAACTGGTTTTTGTTTATTTTTAACCCAAAAAGTTACAGGTTGCAGCTTGATGCATAGAGGGTACATCCGCATATACACCTATATGCAGCACGTCAGTGCACATAATTGTAAAATGTACAGGCTGGATGCAGTTTGTGTACGACACTATTTGAACCGCATGCTCATGCTTCATGTCACTGAAGCATGATGAGAGACATTACCTGCAGTCCTTGGTCCATCTTAATGAGGTAATGAGTGGAGAGGAGGGGGGCCTCTGCCTCTGCCCTCATATACTCCATTAATCAGAGCAGGTTGGGGGGGTCAGAAACCACGGCCAGGGCCTCAACCCCCCATTACACACTGATGGACAGGCTAAAGATGCATTTAGTTCAATGTCTGACTGCTTAGCATGATGGAGAGGAGAATTGTGTTAGCAAGAGACAAAAAATCAAAAACAGTAACAAGGAAACAACTTCTGCTGAGATCAGTTTTGTGATAAATGCAAATAGTCTCCAGACAACGCCACACAGAGACAAATGTAAAAACTAAGGCATTTGTAGAAAAGTGACAATTTTCCTCATTTATACACTGTTATAGTACTTAAGTATTTATAGTACTAATGAAAATGATGTTTAACACTGTATTAACACTGTATCTTATACACTCCAGTTATATCTGTAGCTAATTCATTTACATGGAGCAGGTCTCCTCATGGGGACCGACGTAAGATCACATGATCAGCTAAACACAACTCACATTTTGTTTGTATCTGTTATTTACTCCTATCAAACAAAATAATCCACATTTTACTCCTATCAAACAAAATAATCCACATTTGTCAACAGTGTAAAGTGTGATGCTGCATTCAGGCTAGGTGTCGGTGTAGGTCTAAAATCACAGTCTAAAGTCCGTTTTCCCACAGGTTAAACATATTGCATCGAATTATGCTTAAAATAAAGCATTAAGCACAAAAATATTTTACTCTATTGTGGAATAATATACAGCGATTATTAAGAAGAAATTGTGTGTAACGCACAACAGTGACTGTAAAATATGTATTTCAGGTATGGAAATGCCATATTTTGAGTTTTCGAATTTGGGCTAGTTTTGATTGATCATTGGGCTGCTTTTGAACACAACAAGGGCAACAATCAAACTGATCACTTGAAATGGGGAACGAACTCATCCTGAGTCACCAAACATGTAATAATGAATGCCCTAGTGCATGCTGGGAAAACAGAATTGAACTGAAACTGAACTGAACTGAAATTGGACTAAAACACAAAACCATTTATTTCAGCGTAGGGCTCTTTGGAAAAAAAAACGCTTTAGCAGATGTGTAATCTGCTATGCTTGTTAGTTTAAATTAAAACAAAGATAAGAGTATTTTATACTAGCAAAGCTTAGGTGCATTATTTGAATCTAACAGTAATTCCAACTCCAGAATATTAAGCGATCCACAATCATCAAATAAATACATGTTTGGCATTACTTTACAGCATTATTTACTTGATCTAAGAATCATGTTTTACAGTGCAGGGTTGTTGAAAGAATATTATAAATAATACATTTTGAAAAAATAAGATAAAGCATGCAAAGATAATCAGTATAGACAGACAAGAAGGTAAAATGAAGAGCACAATGCAGACTGATGGACAGAAGCAAAACAACAGTGTAGGAGAAACAGAGTCAGAGAAAATATAATGAAATGTTTTATTTAGGTGTGAAAAGGATGACGGAGTGTCAGAGAAAGAGTGAGAGAGAGAGAGAGAGAGAGAGAGCGTAATCTGGGTTGTGAATGTGTGCTTGTGCCCTGTTCTCCCCTGGCTGCTCGCCCCGGCAGCCACTTGAATTAGCAGCCGAGGATTATGGGGGAGAGGCTCATTAATGGGGCAGACAAACAGCAGCCAGTGTGAATATTTGCACCCAGAAATTGAAAAGATTAAGTCCTGTTTGACAATGACTGGCAGGCTCTGCGCTCGGAGAGAAGCTACTGTTAAATATTCATATGCTGCCCGCGAGGCTGCCTGTGTGTGTGTCCTTCTCAATACACGCATAGATGTGTATGTATCTATATTTATACACACACACACGGATAGATGGATAGATAGATGGATTAATAGATGGATGGATAGATAAATAGATGGATGGATAGATAGATAGATAGATAGATAGATAGATAGATAGATGTGTGTTGCATATGCATATGCATACGTGTTTATGTGTGCATATGTTTAGGTACATGTTTTAGATGAGAGTGTGTATTTTTGTTCATGTAAATCCTTAAAAAAATTCTCAAGTATTTTTCCCCCACACACGCTATACTGTCATTTAGCAAAGACATCAACACCATCATATCCAACACCAGCAGGATTCACTTACCATCTTCGGACACATCGAACATTCCTGTGTATTAGACAAAAAGTACCTCCGGATGTCCTCAGTTTATCTATTCTCTTAACATTTCAAATTTACCTTTGACGTGCTCGCTTCGACGAGTCTGTAATTAACCTCCTGCCACTTTTGTGCCTGACTCTGTTTTGTTAGTAAAAAGTGATGAAATGTAAAACAGCTTTTTCATATAAAGCACATTATTCATAATGAATCTACACCTGGATAGAAGGGTCACCTGTGACTGGACCATTTTCAGGCTTAACAATGGGAAATATCTCATCTGAATAAACAAGAATTGTTCGTTTTCAACCAGAAGCTGGTAGCCCAGACACTGTATAAACAGTATTAAGGCATCTTGTGGTAATTCCAGCTATGTATTAAGATCTTAAAGGATTTGTGGCGATCCTGAAAGACTTGATTAAGTTTTTAACAATGCAGTGACACAAAAGGCAACAGAGTAGCTAAGAGTCTCCCCAATTTCTATTATTCCTCTGATAGCTCAGCCAACGAGGAACATTCTCAGAACGTTGGCTAACATTCTCTTAAAGTTATCAAAACATTCTTGCAGTAACATTAGTAGAATATAATTGTGCAACAAAAATATGATAAATGTTATTTTTAGGTTGTTAGTGGAACGCTTTAAAAATGTTACAGAACTATCAAAGGGTTTGATAACATTCTTATAACCAAGCAAGAACGCTAATAATACATCTAAAAAACATTCCTAGAACTTTCAAAGGAACATTTTAAGTGTTTGTGTTACTTAATGGAAACGTTCTTGCAGTCTAGAATTGTTAGCTAGGATGCTATTTGCGCGAACGTTCTTCTCTATGTTACATGTGGACGAAATGGTCGGTCTGTGTGCCCTCCTATATAGGATGTGATTAATGATGTGCCCTTTAGATTTCTGGTTAATACCAACCCCCCCACTGGCACTTCCTGTAAATGGCAAACTCATGACATAAAGAGGGAGCAGATCTGACAACTGGAATTAATCTACAGATTCTTTTTCTGAGGCCATATCATACCGAAGAACTGAATGAAGGTTAGGAGAACATTTTAAAAACATTACAGAACATTACAGGTTCAACATTTTTGAACCAAGCAATAACGTTAGTACGTCTGCAAACTGGACATTGTTCACTTCCAAAATAACATTTTATAACATTTTTTGTTACTTAATAAAAATGTTAGAAAAATGTTCTTACAAGCTAAATATGTTAGCTGGCTTTCTGCTTGATGTTCTCTGGGGTTAATGCTGATGCTGACAAACGGCCAAAAGGAATATTTTTATAACCATTTATACATTCACAGACACACACACCGAATTCTACAATACACTGCAGTCTAAGCATCATGTCTACGCTGTGAGCACACCAGAGCCCAGCGTGATGCCACTGACACCCCGTCGATCAGCCCGCTGTGCGGCTGCCGAGCTGGTGATCACCTCCAGCAAACGTTCGGCAAATACAGCAGCAATTCGTTTCCTTGACGGGACCGGATTCTTTAGACCTGACAACGCTATTTACCTAGCGCGCCCCGGTGCTAGCCAATGCTAATGCTAATGTTTTCCCTTCCACACTGGATCAATATCTTTGGAAGTGTACAAACAGCGGTCCCTTGGTGGAACAGACCCTGATGTGGACATCTAACAGACCGGAGGAGATATCTGACAGCAGCACTGGAAAACCAACAGCAGACCCAGCTAACAATTTTAGGTTGTAAGAACGCTTCCCCAACGTTTCCATTAAGTAACAAAAATGTAAAAAAAGGATACTTTGAAAGTTCTAGGAATGTTTAAAGCCTCCAGTTTTTAGATGGAACGTTTTTTAAATGTTCTACTAATAACTAAAGAATAATGTTTTTGATATATGATATATAACATCATAAAACATTCTACTAACATTATTTCAAGAACATTTTTGACAACTTTGAAAGAACGTTTAGAGAACGTTAGCCAACATTCTGGGGAACATTCCCTGTTAGCAAATCAACAGCACGTGTTAATAGGGCCTCAGCCTGAGTCAACATCAGCGGTCTGTCAGAAATGCTCGGCTCCGCATGCTAATCGAGACCAAATTAGACAGAATCAACACAGTCCAAGATCACACCAGACTAGATCAACATGTTGTGTAAATCCACATGTATGGAGATACTGAGTCAAATGGCATCCCAGTTTAAAAGCGACTGAATCAACATCAATAATAGAAAAAAGTGTTGGTTCATGTTTTACTTGATAGTTTGTTTTGATGAGCATTAGATACGTCTGCTGTGGCTACACTAGAAAAACTGATTTTACAGTGTGACGGGACACCAGCAATTATAAACAAACATTATATGAACACAGCCATTGCACTGCCAAAGTATAATACAAGTGTATTCAATTCTCAGAGTTGGAAGTTCGAAACGTACTCAAATCTATGGCCATGTTAAATGCAGCCCAATACCACAACCACAAAAAGCTTTGAGCTCGATGCAAATTGAACGAGTGACCAAATGAAAGAGGTGGTGCAGATTAAACAGATTAAATGGATTAAAATCTATTTTTAAACTAAATGCCACATACGCACATTTGAAAATAAAGGTTCCTACATGGTTCTTTACAGTGATGTCATAGAAGAATCAGTTTTGGTTCCCTAAAGAATCACTGACTCAATGGTTATTGGAAGAACCATTTTTTTCTTGCCCTTTTATGGTCTAAAGAACCTTTGCTAGTTTTGTGAAACAAAGGTTCTACAGATGTTAATAGTTCTTCTTTTTGGAACCGCACAGCCAAGAATGTTCTTCTATGGCATCATGAGGCACCTTTATTTTTAAGCGTGTGAATTTTACTGTCTTTACAACTAAACAACTCATGTTGTTTCTGACTGGACCACAGAAAACCACTGACCTGATATACACGTAATATTTCGACACGCCAGAGTACAATCTGCCGTTTATAAATTATCACATGCTGAATAGATGCTTGTTTAATTCATTTACATATTACACAGCATCATCCTGTCAGTCACATCATATAGAAAGCATATGTTATCCATACATATCATCACATCATGTTACTCAGCTGAGTGTGTGAACTGAAGGTCAATGGGATTCTTCACATTAAAAATCACGCTCTCTTTGGACATACGCTACTCTGTTAAATGACGCTTTCAGAGCGACAATCTTCCCTATGTGTGCTCATAGGAAAGAGAAATCACACAAGTTATCCTAAAATATCTCTTTGTTGTTTTCCTACAAAGTGGAGATGAGACTTGACACTTCGGTATTCCCAGTTCAATTAACATTCATAAATGCACATGCAAGTTCCATTAAAAGAAACCGATAGAGAAAAAAAATCACAAATGATATCTCTTTAGTATCTTAATTGTTTCTCATTGACAGCGAAGGGATTCAACTGAGAGCAAATTGAGACCTCTGCTTCTCAGAGTTGTCTCCAGAGAAAAATACATCAGTAATCTCCCTTGTGTCTCCTCCGGAGATTCAGAAGAGCAGGCAACCAAAATCAGTGACTTTAATTTACATTAAACAAACACTACATTTCTCATCAGATTCTTACAAAACCAAATGATCTGCACATGAACTCTTTCCATTTGTTAACAACCGCCTCGTTGGTCTCTTTTCTCTTTTTGGGAGATAAAGCAATGATATTTTAATGAACGAGCAATCTCTGAATAAACACAGTAAACATTATTGGATAGCCAAAATTTGACATGTATTTTTGCACAAATGTGTGTTTTTGTATATGAAAATGTATGTTTGTTTGTGTGTGTGTTTGTGTAAGTATGTGTGTGATGAACAAGGCAAGGTGAGCTGCTTGAGCGCGCGCATGTGTGTGTGTGTGTGTGTGTGTTTAATCGCCTGCTCTGCTGTGATAATGCTGAAGCCCCTTATCAGGTCCATCTCTGCCTGAGGACCCGGTGGAGAGAAGCGCGCACACACACACGCACACACACACACACGCACACACACAGCTCTGCATATCTCTAGCTTACACAGCCCTCTCTCGGTGTGTGGGGACCGGGGGGTCAAGACAACTGCTGTTACCATAAACCTCTGACACTCATCCTGTGTCTGTCAGTTTTGTACTTCTCTTAATAACACAGAATCACAGCACTGAACATTATCAAACCGGCCTTCACTAACATTGTCTTTCCACGTGAAAGAAAATGATCAGAATCTATTGTGCACAATCCCTGATTCCTGACACAGTATACATGTCAACATACTTATCTGTCCATCTAACAATTTTAGGTTGTAAGAATGTTTCCCTAATGTTTCCATTATGCAACAACAATGTTAAAAATGTTATTTTAAATGTTCTATGAATGTTCAAAATGGCCAGTTGGTAGACGTTGTACTAATATTGCTTGATTCTAGGAATATTATTCCATTTTTTAAATTCTGTAACATTATTAAAACTTTCAGTTTAAGAGTACCGTTTTTGATATAAAAATATTATAATAACATTACTTTAAGAATTTTTTTGATACCTTTGAGAGAACTTTGAAAGAACTTGTAGAGATTGTTAGCCAACATTGTGAGAACGTTCCCTGTTAGCTGGTCGCTTGTTTGCGCAAATTGGAGAATTCTGATCATTAGCCTGACTGTCATTATTCCAAATTATTATTCCAATCATTATTCCAATATCCCAAAACATTTCTCTCGTTCCAATAAAAAATGTAACAGCTTATGATTAACATGGGGGTCAGTAAATAATGACAGAATATTTGCGTAAACTGTACCTTTAAGACCACACCCATCTTAAAACATGCCAATGGAGGGAGGTATTCTTCCTGTGGATCTTAATAGCTACAGATGGAACAATCTCTTATCAGGTGACCTGTAGCACAATTGGTAGAGCATTGCGTTAGCAGAGCAAAAAGTTGTGGGTTTGATTCCCAGGGAACAGACATACCGATGTGAAACTTAAACACACTATAAGTCGCGTTGGATGAAAACGCCTGGCAGATGCAGTAAATGGAATATTTCTAGAATCCACATCTGAAAGCAGGTAGATTTGATTGATGGCAGGACACAGCTAGCATGGGGGTCCAATCTCTCTCTTCAACTAATCACCCCCCCAACCCCCCCCCCACCCCGGGTAATTTTTCGTTTTTTCAAATGCAAAACAGTCGAAGAAAGTGAGATGATTTCTCTTCATCTGCTTAGGAAAGGGAAAAAAGGGGGGAAAAAAAGGGAGAAAGAGGTCGTAGGAAAGAAATGACTTTCTTCTCCGTACGGCGGAGGTCTTTGAAGTGGAATCTGATGGAGGGGTGGTTCTTGGAGAGGGGAGGCAAAGAACAACCCGAGGAAGATCGTGTTAACGAGATGGCCTCTAAACATGAATTAAATGGTGGGAGAACAGAAACACGATCAAACCTCTCCTACTTAGGCGGCTTACAAACCCTTTCAGTGTCCGTGAGGTGTTTCAAAGCCCGGATTCCTGGCCACAGCTTCTTAAAGGAACCGGGTGTTGAAGAGCCCGCAGGAGAGGGCGAGTCTGAGGGAGGGCGGGTGGCAGACTATAGACATACATCACGGGCCCTGAAAAGAGGGGTCAGGAACTTACACGCTGACCCCAGGTCAGAAGTGCTAAAGGATTACAAACTCTGTAAGCCCTCAGGATCCCTTGTTTTCACTTCTTCTCTCTGTTTGTTGTTTTGTGGCGGCGCAGACGCGCAGAAGAAAGGAAGGAGTGGACCGACGGACGGGAATTAGTGTAAAAGCCCGCGGAGCAGAATAGCATCTCATTCACACCTCTTGTTGGCTGTTTTCGAGGCCCCCCAAAACAGCTCTCCTCTCTCTTGTTGCTGTGAAAGCACGTTAGCCTGGCTTTGTGCAGACAAAAGGAGACACCCCTCCCTGCTCTCCGGACCCCGCAGGAGCAACAAGGGGATTTGGCACGGCACGCTAAACCCCAAGCCGCTCTCACTTTGATTGGCTTCGGCAGGAGAGCGCGCTCTCTCTTTGTTGATTAATCAAGAGATTTTCTAACTCTCTCTCCCAAACTCTTTCTGTTTGGAGCTCCCTCACTCTCCCTTTATTTGCTTCCAACAGCTTAGAAGGTATTTGTGTTCTATGACATCATGTTTAAAGGAACAGAAGTTCAAACAAGTTATACTGCCTGTCTAAGTGGGCGTTCTTTTGTGCTTTAATTATGTTTAGCATTATTATGAAGCTTTCTGCAACCCATTTAATTAGTTTAGTTAATAGTAGTTTAGTTTACCCAGCAAACAGGGAACATTCTCAGAACATTGGCTAACATTCTCAGTTCTCTCAATAACAGTTCTCTCAATATTATCAGAAGTTCTTGCAGTAATGCTAGTAGAATGTTTCTCTCACGTTATATATATCAAAAACATTATTCTTAGGTTGTTCGAATATTGTATAAATGTTAACCAAGCAGTAATGTTAATACAATATATTAAAAAATTGTCTTTTTTAATATTTGTAGAACTTTCTACATTTTTAACGTTTTTGTCACTAATGGAAATGTTAGAAATGTTTACAAACTAAAACTGTTAACTTGGTATTTGTGCAGCGGTAAATAGTGAACAGAAGATGGCAGACTGCTTTTAGGGTACGTTTAGATAATCATCAACATCCATACTTACTCACACATAATGTATAATGAAAATGATAGACGCCCGACTTTATCATATACTGTATAGACTAAAATTTCATGGCGCATTAAAACTTAATTTCATAGATACAAACTCATGTCATACAAACTCACGTGTCATTAACGAGTGCATCACAGGCATGTAAATAATTCTACATTAAGTAAAACACTGTTTTGTAAAAAACATTATTTGCTTACGTAAATCTACAGTATTGCGCTAGAAGCGCTCTTAAATGATCCATAAATTAAAAATGATAAAAACAAGCAAAAGTGTGAAGTAAAGATTTAAAACTAATGAAGGAACTACAATTAAAATGTTATAAAAGTATGTCAACTGTGTGCAAGACGTGCTGAGTGTATTAGACATCACAGCATGATCCCCAGAATTGCATTCTAGATTGTTCTGGAGATAGAACGGTACTACAAAACAATATTAAAGCTATTATTGTGACCTTTTCTACTTGATATACTGAGAACAGTAGACATTAGTGTCAGGATTCAAACCCATTGGGTCCATATGAGCACCACATGTATTAGCATGTATGCACCACTATGCCATGGCTCCAAGAGGACATATATAAAGAGCTATTGACAGCAAAATGTCAAAGTTGTTCTTTTTCAAACAATGAAAGCAAATAAAAAATAAGGACTTAAAATTTCATTCTGTTCTTCAGACAAATCTATCATGTGGCTTTCTAAATGATTATTGCTTTATTAAAACATTATTTTAAATTGTATAATGTTTAAAAAAACGTTCCATTAACAACTTAAGAATAACGATTTTGATATAAATGACATACAATGTTAAAAAAGCTTTACGGATGTTAAAAAGTTTTACCAACTCAACTTTTTCGCTTACTTTGAGAGACGTTTTAGAGAACGTCACCCTACATTCTGAGAATGTTCCCTGTTAGCTGGGAACGTTTTGTGCAGATCTTCCTCCGAGCGGTTTGTGCTCATGTGGGTGTTCGAGATGGAAAAAGACAAGAGAATGAGCAAGAGAAAGTGAGAGATTGAGCGAGAGAGATAAACAGAAAAAAGGGGGGGTGGCTTTCAACAATAAATCAAGTTCCAGACTAATCTATTTAGCATGCTTTCACCATTATCCTGTCAGTGAAACAGCTAATTAATTAACTGATTCTACAATGAAGAGCTTTTGAATGAGCCCATTTAGGTAATTACTACCAAGAGCTGTTTGGGCGCGTCATTTACTGCAGTCACACTGGAAGCTGTAATAAAGTCCCCATTCTGTACAATTAAAAAAATTAAAGATAATATAGGTTATGGATGTGTAGGTGTGTTTGTATTTGTGCAGTGTGTGAGAGCGAGTGAGAGACTGAGTTTGAAATGAATCTAAATAAAGTGCTACGTCTAACATCTATCCATCTAGCCATTCATCCATCCATCCATCCATACGTTTTACATATATATGTCTGTGTGTGCAAGGAAAACGCATGGCAAAATATCAAAAATAAAATATGACAACTTAAATGTATTGAATCATATCAAACATTCACTTCAGAGAATTCGAACCCAGTACTCTTACCCGGGAGAGACTGGGACTAATTGTCACAAGCACTATAAACGGGTAACTTCAGGGTTTGGTGCTAGCTTGTTTTCTCTAGTAATAGTGATTAGGTTTGAGATTAACTGCCTTTGATTAGTATCATTTTTGGAATTCTATTCTTCCAACTAAAAATCCAATTACACCGTATAGCTGTTGTGAAAACTAAATCTCACTGGAATACATTAAGGCAAAGCTAAACAACAATATGAAGGCTGATCAAAACCTGTTAAACCGCTGAATGGAGCTTTATAGACTTTATAGACTTTATAGAAATAGGGGAGTTTCATTGCATTGCTCCAAATCATATCATCCAAAATGGTTTAATTCCTAAAAACCGATATACATGCTGGACACAAAGGATCACCATTCACATTAGACCCAAACAACAGATTTCAGTACCAGACTATCGCTTCACAACACACAGGACAGGATCAAGAACAGAAGCAGGAGGGGCAAGACCAGGGCCAAAGAGCTCAAAGTGTGGGAACCAACATCATCTAACGCTGATAATGGCGGCCACAACAAAAGAGAACAACACACGGTGAACAAAAGACCTTAAAGAAGGTCTTTGCACCTGGTTTGGTGTCCATGGTCAGAGGTTAGTCACCTCTGAGTTTAAAGAAAAGGCAGAGTAAAAGCCCTCCTCATCAGATCAGCCCCTCTTCATCAGTACGTCTCAATGAAAGGTTACCCCTCTTTTAATACCCTTTATTCAGAATGGGCGTCTTTTGATTGTGCCCGGGGCTTGTCTGTTTGTTTGAGCTTTGGATGCAGTGCTGAATGAAGGACAAGAAAATTAAAAGACAGCCCGGAGACCAAGAGGTTGATGAAGAAGGAATAATATGGGCAGCCACCAGAGGTTTGGGTTGTGAAGCTGAGGGTGTGTTTCAAAAGTTATAAGGCATCTTTGTGTGTGCATACCGTGTACTACACCATGACTGCTGTTGTTATCATGCTGATCAGTGCACACTTTGTTTGTGACTAACTACGCAAACTATGTCAGGGGGACGAAAGTAACGTTTGTTGTGGCCAAAACAGTCTCAGTCAGCTGATGGTACAGAAAAAGTAACTCAAAAATAACCCAAACTGATATACAAGTACAGTTTTTTAAATATTACTTTGTTATTTTTAATTGGAATTTTAATTGGAATACTGTGTAAAGTAACATTTCCCGGCATTCTCGGAAAGTTGGTCCGAAGGCAAAACAAAGAAGAAAAAGAAAAAGACCTTCTTGATTCTATGAATGTCACTTTTCCCAGACCCTGTTCATCTGCTGCTTTGTCTGTTTGTTTCACAATACAGTCCACGCTCAATACCTCTCCAGCCAGAGCTTCACGGAGAACACAGGCCCTGTCTCCCATGAATGACCCACTGTCAGGGCCTTTTCTACCTGCCTTCATCTCTTAGAGCTCTGAGACATTAAAGATTTGGACAGAGAGAGCCAAGCACAGAGAGGAAAAGAGAGAGTCTCACACGAAACCATATTTCACAGTTTATGTATCCAGTCACCACCTGTCACCTGAACATACATAGGCAAACATCAGCACACGAACATGCTAAGCACACGAACACGCTAACGCACACAAACACGCTAACGCACACGAACGCGTTTGCACACACTTTCCTTTCTTCACTATCACCCCCCAAACACACTGTACTTATTGCACCTTGTGAAGGACACGGGGGGCTATTAATTACTGGAATGGGCAGTTTTAAATCTGGCAGAAGGACGCAGTGTTGTTCCTGCAGAATGGAACGTAATTAAGGGGAAAGGCCACGCGTCAGCGCCGAGCAGCCCGCGGACAACGCTGATGGGGATTTATTACCTCAGCTTGAAGTAAAGAGAGAGGGAGAAACTGCACTGGGGCGGCAGCCAGAGCCATACACACACTTACACACACACGTCTGGAGGGAAACACACAAACACACGCAGTCAAACACACACACACCTGCGTCTGGAGGGAAACACACAAACACATGCAGTCAAACACGCACACACACACACACTAGGGTTCAAAAGTCTGGGATTGCTGGTAAAAATGTTTTTGTGTAATCTGCGAAATATTACATTACAAACTATAAGATCAACCAAATGTGATGATCTGTGTTATTCCTTCTTGTTTTTAGAACGTTTAAATGTAATTGTTCTGTTAATTTGGTTTAGATTTGATTACTGACCAGGACATTCAGAATTCCTCTTCTTCATTGAACACATCCAAATCTTTCTTATCTATCATATTTTCTTATCTTATCATTCTAGAAATTATTCTCATTTTCAGGTGGTATCAAAATCCCAGATTTTCACTTAAACTCCAAAGATTACTTGTGCAGGGATGGTGTTTACCTCCCTAATCTAATTACCCAAACAAACGCTGGAAAACGGCATTCCGCGTCGGCCATCAAAAAACCTTAATTGCTAAAATCTTTCTGCCCTAAAAAAACACCAGGTCAGCATCCATGCTGCCGATATTTAAGAAAGACTGAGACAACAGTGGAGGGCCGCATGTACAATAAGACAGATACCGGACCTCACTGTTCCTCCAGGTGTTTATTAGATGGAGTTAGTTCCCCTGCTAATATAACCCCAGAAAAGCAGCTATAAATTGGTAAAACAGGCAGAAAAGTGCACTTTGTGTGCTTTTTAATTCTTATTCCCTGCCGTCTCCTCCAGTGAAGCGTGTTGAGAGGCAGATGACTCAAATTACACCTGGACTCCACCTGGGCAGGTTTCTTTGCTATTGTACGAGCTAAGCCATCATCTGTATCAGTGGAGAAGAGAATTCGGGGTAATAGAGGCGCTTATGGATCGCAAGAGGATTTTCAGCGCCGTCATAATCTCGCACGTAGACGGAATTGTTCGTCTTTACGGGAGCGGAACACCTGAGACTTTCCAAAAAACGTCTGTACAGCGCGGAGAGGGGGCAGGTGTGCCGAACACAACGCATTTAACAAAGAGCGATGATTGTGGCTGAGCTTTGACTGCACAAACCCGATGCTTTCCGCAGACGCAGGCATTTCTTCCCCGTCTGAATGCGGACTTTGATGGACAAGAGGTTGCGAGCGTCCCTGCCAATACACTGCTGTAAAATGAAGTTCCCTCAGCTAACAATTTCAGGTTGTAAGAACGTTCCCCTAATGTTTCCATTAACAAAAACGTTCTAGGAACTTTCGAAACGTCCAGTTTTTTTAGACCTGAATTAACGTTATTGCTTGGTTATGCTACTTAAGCATCTTTTGAATTCTGCAACTTACGAATAACGTTTTTAATACAGGATATAAAACGCTAAAAAACATTCTACTAATGTTACTGCAAGAACGTTTGATAACTTTATGAGAACGTTGGCCAACGTTCTGAGAATGTTTCCTGTCAGCTGGGTTAAAGTCCCCGCCATTCTCTCGTTCCCTCCCTGTCATTCGCCCTCTGAACGGCTTCACCCTTCTACAGTCTGTGTTCCGCCTCCTTCATCGCTCTCCAGTCATCCCTCTCTTTCTGCTATCGCCCTATAAAACACCCTCCCTCCTTCTTCCACTCTCGCTCATGAGATCTGCCTAACAATGGGTGATTCTGCCCAAGGTCAGATAAGAAAGCCACAGTCCAAGAAGCCACAGTCACTGTTTCTTTCATCTGTCTTTTCTCCCTCTCTCTCTTCCCTCACAGCTTCCAAATTATCTCCGCAGCACATAATAATAATTACTGAGGACGGCGGAGAGGAGATAAGGCAGAAGCGGCGGACGAGGGAGAGAAGGGGAGGGTGTGTGTGTGGAGAGAGAGGGAGAGAGAGAGAGAGAGAGAGGTGGAAGAATTATTATTGCTGGTATACTGATGATGGAACAGGGTGGGTGGGGGTGCTCAAAGACAACAACAGTGCTAATGTGTCTGTAATATGCGGACCTGTATTTTTCTTTATATACAAATGTCTCTTACATCTATTATAACAATCATATAATTGTATTCTCATGATTTTCACTAGTTTGGTGTCAGGAAGCATTTATTTCAACGTTACGTAAGTTTTTATTGGCGTAACAGTTTTGTGGTGGAAAAGATCCGGTTTATACACTTTCTCCTAAATATTGATGGTACTGCAACATTCTGAAATAACTGGAATTGAATTATATATGATAATGCACCATTACAAACACCAATAATAATGACTTTTTTATTAAACACCACAAAGTTTAAATGATAAAGTGTTCCACGTAAGGAATGTGTATATCTGAGACAAATAACATAAAAAGATTCATTTGTCTATAGAAGGTTTTAACAGAACAATGTTCTTCGTTCTAAGTTGCATTAGTAGAACGTAAATCTCCCCAAATCCTTTCCTGTGCACCCTGAACCTTCTTTCGAAATCGCCTCTTTCCACACACTTCCGCCCACTAGCCCCTCTGACCCCCATAATGTTATCGGCAAGCAGGGTAAGCCTCATAATCCTGGGTCTTGTGGTGCTCTCCGCCCCCCCCACAGGAGCTACTATCTGCCCAGCTGAGGTGCTCTGTGCTGGGCTGATACTTACGGGGGGGTCTGGAGATGTCTATCAGAGCTGCTGTATGACAGCCTACAACATATGCACACCAAACACACACACACACACACACACACACATCACCCCTGACATGTAGATCACTAGCCATTGTAACAATATTCTGTGGAGGGCTTATCTCTAAACTCAAGCTTCATTATCTGGGTGACCCACATAGTGAACCGATGACATGGTAGGGTGAGGGGAGGGGTGGACAGTCTAAAACCAGCCCACCTGCTTTGCATTGGGTCAAGCATTGGTATCAATCAGCCTGATTTCCTGGGCATGGCTCCCTTTATAGATCATTGGTTTACAACACACCAGTCTGAAATGAAGTCAAATCCAATCCCATTCAGTGGCCAATGTGAACAGGTTTGACTTCATTTCAAACAGTGCTTCTCAACTGGTGGGTTGGGACCCCAAAATGGCAACTTTAATGATACAATGCTGTGTGGAGGTTACAAATAAATTTTCGATAAGCAATTTTGGTCTTGTGATCCATCACACTTGACGTCACATAAAAACTGGGTCCTGATTCGAAACCTGTTGAAAACCATTGATTCAGTACTACCAAAGGGCGAAGATATGAGTACAAAATGAATAATAACCTTCACAAAACTTTCAGACAAACTTTCTGGATTGTAGAAGTCACTTTGTGCAAAGTTTAATCCACTTGTAATGACTTCCACTGCTGTTTGCTTAAAGCATAAAAAGATCCAGACTTACCATAAAAAGATGTCACATCTAATACTAAAGACAAACATCTGAATTCTTTGTCTGTTGAGATTGGTTATTAAGTTTCTGAATTACAGGATTTCACAGAGTGAAATCAGATTCTTTTCCTGGAAGACGGAGTGAACACAATGTAAATTCAATGTCTATGTGTGTGAACATAATGCATGTGTACTATATGAAGTTAAGCTCTACTGACATAATCTGTGGCATGCTGTTGATTAGCACAGAAACTATTTCCACTTGTCCTCGACAAAGGAAAGCAGAAAGCGAGTGCATGATATCGCACTCTAAATGGAAGCCAATGAGCACGTTGATCAGAGAGTTTAAAAGCAGATACTCGACGTTTGTTTAGTTTAGTTAAGCATTCCTATGCAAATAGGAAGAACATTTCAAAGCTGACCTACTCAGACCCAGACCAAAAGAAAACGTGTATCAATATGATAATAAATGATCTACAAAAATAATTTTCTCCGTTTTGAATAGATAACGGAGAATAGATAATCCTCCTGATACGTTCGATGCACGTAAATGTGTGAGAATTCATATGATCTTGATGAGATGTGGGGTCACGTCAAGCCCGCGGGTGAATGTGATTGGTTGAATTTTACTGATGACACTGGAAAGCGTCGAGGTAGTTCAGGTAAAAAAAGAAACACAGCGAAATGTTAAAATAACCCATTATTGCACCCGCTTGAAAAATGTACAAAAAAATATACATATCGGGCAAATTATGCAGTCCTGTTTCCACTTTTGACCCCGGCGCACGCATTTCTACGTTTGTGCTTATCGCACGATTGTTAAACATAAATTTCCTCATTTGCCTGAATTAATTAAAACGGGGGAAAAGTGTTTGTTTAATATGCATGAAAGCTTCCAACAGGCCTCTGGAACCGAGAGATAAAGTGGACATATCTCTGAGAGTTATGATAAGTGTGTGTATTTGTTTGCACGCGTGTGCGAGCGTGTGTGCGGCGAGACATATCTCTGAGCAGGTTGATAAGACACATCAGCACGTAACAACACGCCAAAAGGTGGGGGAATGAAAAAAAATGAATGACATAAGGGGGCATTCTGTTTTCCCCTCTCTCTCTCTCTCTCTCTCTCTCTCTCTCTAACACATGTCAGTGTTCTATTGCCCCCGTCTCTCTCTCTTACACACACATGTCTGTGTTCTATTGCCTTTCTCTCTCTCTCTAACACGTGTCTGTGTTCTATTGCCCGTCTCTCTCTCTTACACACACACACACGTCTGTGTTCTATTGCCTCTCTCTCTCTCTCTCACACACACACACACATCTGTGTTCTATTGCCTCTCTCTCTCTCTCTCTCTCTCTCTCTCTCTCTCACACACACACACACACGTCTGTGTTCTATTGCCTCTCTCGCTCTCTCTCTCTCTCAGTGTAGGTCCTCTGGGAAAGGTCGTGTAGCACAATGCAAACATGTCAGTATGAATGGCTGGGTGGGAAGTGGACAGCTGTTTGAGATGCTCAATCTGTCTCCTTCCCCACAGACCTATTCATACACACACACGCTCATACAATGAGCACAATGAGTTCGGCACAACACACAGACACGCTGCCACCACATACTGTACATGCTTACCACAGTCTGACAGGCTGTGCTCTGCTTTAATGGGCAAATGAACCAGTCTCTCAATCACAAGTCATATAATACATCAGGAGAGAACAGAGACTCTGCTATAGTTACATATTATCGCACGTATACGCATTTTACAAATATATATATTTTCCACATTTTAGAATCATACGAAGCTCTTCTAAACTAAGAAATATAGAATCATATTTTTTAGAAATATAAATACAGAGATATATTTTAGCATCCTCAATGTAACCGTAGAATTTGTACTTTTGGCATTTGATCAGCTAACATTCGGTGTCACTCGGAGATGAAAGGATTGAATGAGTTCTATGTTGGGCCCTTATTGGATCATTTTTTTATTACTCAGTCCAAGTTCTCCAGTTAAGATACTTTCTTTAATTGTAGTTTTGTAATGAAAGAAACTAGAAACTAATAGGCTGGCACACTTATATTTCTATCTACAAAACTAATTTCAAACACTTACATGCAGATCATAGATAGACAGACAGACAGACAGACATTGTTGATATGATATAACGTTAAGAAAAGTTCTGCTAACGTTATTGCAAGAATGTATTTTGATAACTTTGAGAGACCTTTGAGAAAAAGTTCTCTGATAGCTGGGATTTGCATTCATGAACTTTTGTAGAACATGTTTTTAGAAGCCCACACACTGAATACATTAATATATGTGTCTCACCCATCAGAAGTTAATCTGTGGTTCCGCGCTTTCAAAAATGAGAGAACACTGATTTGTACCACTGATAAGTCACAGTGAAGCACATGGCTATAACAACACAAAACACCCCCACATCGGTCTTGAGAGAAGAGAAGCAAAGAGAGAAACCAAAAGAAAAGGAGGAAAAGATTTAAAGGGACAGTTCACCACAAAATAAAAATTCCATTGTAACACTTATGGAATTATGAAAACAGCAGAAAAAGTATTGTAAAAAACAGTCAATAAAATACCTATTACAACACAAGTCTTCTGAAAGCATTTGACTGCTTTATGTGAGAAAATCCTCCCGTAACTATAACGTTTTTTACCAAACCGATCACAATATAGGTCTGTTTCTCAGATAAAGTTATCCGATGGCTTCAGAACACTCATATGGATCACTTTATAATGCTTTATGGTGCTTTGTTGCTGTTCTCTAATCTCTATCGCCCCCGGTCCCCATTTGTTTACACTATTCTGAAAAAAGCGAATTCCGCCATAGCTCATTTGTTTTTTAAAACGACGTGCGGGTCAGCAAATGATAACAAAATTTTCATTTTGGGCTCCTAATAACGACCCTCACGATGACACTAGACGTCGAAAGCAAGGACCTGCAAATAAATAATGTGAGGATGGTGTGAGGAAGAAAGTAGAAATTAAAGACGAGGAGACGGAGAGAGAGAAGGCTGGAGAGAAAAAGTGCCAAACTAATTAAAGAAAGCCTACAGGCAAAGCTAGGGGGCTGGGAAGCTCGCTGAGGAAGGTGTCATACACACACACACACACGCACACACACACACGTTCTTCTCCACTCTGCTATTCTGTAATCCTTCCTTCTCAGGCCCTTGACAAGACAGAGGTGCTAGACTGGGCCTCACCAGCACTGTGTATAATCACGGGCCGAGCGAGTGTGTGTGTGTGCTGGAGAGAGGTTTATTTGCCTGTTTAAGAAAGTGCTGCTCGGCTCTTGGCCTTGTTAGTGCTCATTAATAGTCAGTCATTCTGTGTTTGAGTTGGCCGTATATCTGTTCTGTGACCTGTATTTATGTTTAACTCAGTGTGTGTACGTGTTTAGTAATGTGTGAGGGGTGCATTGCAGCATTTGTGTCAGGAGGCACTCACTCACATAATGGTCGCGCATGTGCACTCTTTTAAAAATACAGGTGCTACAGAAGGTTCTTCAGAGCCATAGAAGAACCATATACTTCTTTCTTACCTTTTGTTAAAGGTTCTTTTTGGAACCATACAGCCAAAACTGGTTCTTCTAGGGCATTGTGAAAACACCTTTTTCAGGAGTATGTGTGTGTAAGAGAAACCAAAGATTTCAGTCGCTTGCTTTTTTTTTCCTTCTCTGTGGTTGTGTGTTTTTCTACACCTGCTCACTCAAAACGTGATCAAAAGACTCGAACATCGAGACCTAAAACACATGCTGGGAGATGTGCTAACAAGGTGCAGTCACACACACGTACACAAATGGATTCAGCATCAGTCTGAGCTCATTACGCAGAAGAAAGATCGGCAACAAAAGGTATTGAAAAGACAATAAGGAAACTCTCACATGCCCTCTGATGCATGTTATCACATCACAGAAGATAAAGGCTTATCTTAAATTCTCGTATTACTGTAAAACAACAATATACACGTTCTCTGTCTTGGAATCTTTTTGTTTTTACAAAAGATGTATTTAGAGAGAGCTCCTCTTTAATCACTCTTTAATGACTTTAATGGCAATGTCAGGCACAGAATTATTTTAAAACATTTACCTGTAGTGGTTAGATATAAAAATCACATAAAAATAAAATTCTAAGCGGGTTAAAATGACTTTTAAAGATCCGTCCACTGTAATGGACGCCATGCATGAGAGGTTAAATTACAAACAGCCTCACCCCCCCTCACCCAAACTACTCACCATTATACATTGTTCAAATAAACTACCCAATTCACTTATTACAGGTAGTCACACCCTGAACTCACAACATTTATTAGAGTCAGAAGACTGACAAACCAAACAAAAAGCACCACAGCATTTACACTCTTTAGAAGCTCAATGTTTAGCCCATAGTTGTCTCTGTGCATTAAATCGGAACAGGATCATGTATTTTAACATTCACATTTCCACTCTGCATTAACGAATGTTGAGATATACCCACAGGCTGACATTTCTGAGGGTGCCAGGTTTGGGTTATTTAATTGCAACTCTGTTTAAAATTACAATTACAAATTCCGCTCCTCACATCCGAAGACCTCCACACAGTCTGGAGCTCACACCTCAGCACTCTGTCATCTCATGCTCTCATTTCTCCTCCTCTACTGTAATGAGGAGAGAGAGAGAGAGAGAGAGGGGGCTGAATAAACACAGATGATAACTCCATAAAAGAGAAACAGTGTATTTCTGGAGGAGAGGCTATAACAGAGTCATAGTCACATTTATGCATTTGGCAGATGCTTTTTCCAAAGCAACATTTATTCCTTGTTTCAACTGGTTTGTGTGTTCCCTAGGAATTGAACCTGTGACCTTGAAATTACTAGTGCAGCACTCTACCCATTGAGCTACAGGAACTCTGACAGCTGAAGTAATTGGCCACGATCTAGGCTGTGTCTTGAAGTCCTTGATCTTCTAAACATTGGGAGTCACACCGATGACAATTGTTTGTGACAGGATTATAAGGTCATGCGTTAGAATTGAGTGTTTTTGATGAAGTTGTTAAACGGATTGTGCCATTCTAAGAAAAACAGTTAAAGTTAAGCTCTCGGAAACTAAAAGACTGTATTTAAACAAGGCACAGAATATATGCTTACAATATAAACATTAACATTTCAGTATATAATTGCAGATCATTCACGACTCAGCGAATAATTTAAAAAGGAGGGGGGGGGTTGGAAATGATCAATGTTTTAATAGAGAAATATTAACTTGAATGTATAATTAATGGCTTTACAGTACTGGTGAACAAGCGAAGGTGTCGAGACGCACGCCTTTTATCCATCCAGACAGAAAATCCTTCCTCAAGCTTGTACTTAATCTGCATCTAACAATGCACACAGAAGTTTCTAGAAAACCTTTGTGTTAATTGTGAAATCCCCTTAAATTCTGGCCAATATTATACTCCATAGCTCTTCAGCTCTCCCTCTCTCTCCTGTCATCATGTCTGAATAATGGAACAGGACAGAATGGAATCACAACAGTTTCATCCATTGTAGAAGGCAGAAGCCACTGTACCAGTGTGTGTATCTGCATCAGTGTGTGTGTGTGCAGGTATTGATCACTGGGGGTTATTCTACAGCCAGGGTTTATTAACCTCTGTGATAATGACAGAGCATTTATGTGCAGAGAGTCCCAGAGGAATTGTGGGATTGTAGAAAAAAGAAACCCTTTGGGTATGTTCAGAATGGCGTACCATAGCGATGCAAACCTGCAAAATGTATACTTATAAATACTCTGCATGTAAACAACTGGGGCTACACATGTATCCCACAATGCATTGTGCTCTCTTTTCAATGTGCACTCTCTTGTACGCCGCAGAGGAAAGTACAAGGTAAGCGCATTGTATTGTGGGATTTATCATTCCTTGCATTTTGTTCTGGTCACAAATGCAGCCATGGTCATCCATGTTTTGTTCACAAGTACACAGATAAATGCTGTGCATCATATACAAACCACAGGTAACATTCCAGCTAACAAGAAACATTCTCAGAACGTTAGCCAACATTCTCTAAAAGTTCTTTCAAGGCTATCATAACTGTTCTTGCAGTAACGTTAGTACAACGTTTTTTAACAAAATTTATATATATATATATATATATATATATAAATATCAAAAATTCAATGAAAAAATTGAAATAATTAAAAATGTTTGAATATTGTACTTATAGCCAACCAATAAACCAACGTATAAAATGGACATTCTTCGAACTTTCAAAATGACATTTTTAACGTTTTTGTTACTTATTGAAAACATTAAGGGAAACATTCTTACAACCCGATATTGTTAGCTGGGATACCCTACACTTACAATATTATGACTGAACTAGAGTCACTCTGCTTACAGCCCCCATTCCTTTGCCTCCCAAGCTACCCTGATCCAGCTTCCTCTATAATTACCAGTTATTAATTTTAAATGAGTCCGTTAACGCGTTGCATGGTTTTAATACTGCCTGTTAATATCAGATCAGATGAGACTGGGGGATGTGAGGGAAATGATGAAGCGGGTGTCTTCTCTCTGCCTTCATTAGAGAGGACGACGTCCGTCCATCACACTTTTCCATGCGGATGGGAAAAGGCTCGGAACGTTACCGGAATAAAAACTATTCTGTTACATTTTTGGCCATTTGCAGTTTTTATGAAGATAAGACTAAAGATGTTTAGAGAGAGTTGGGGGCGTGGCCGTGCAGGTGGTGCACATTCAGATCAACATTACATAAATGCGTTTGGCAGATGCTTTTATCCAAAGCAACTCACAGTTCATTTATGGCGCACATTTGATCAGTATGTGTGTTTCCTGGGAATCAAACCCACAACCTTTGTGTTGTTAACGCAATGCTCTACCGACTGGGCTACAGGAATACGTGTGTGACTGTTTTATTCGGCTCCGGGCAGATGATGACGACATGGCACCTCGTCTCCCTACTGTCTATTCTCCAACTATCCCATCAATTAAACAAACGAATTTAAATTTTAAGCCAACACAGTTCAATGTGTCTGAGTATGCATGCTAACTGCTAGACTTTTATTAAGACGAATGGACAAAAACCAAAAAATATGATTATTATCAGTGAATGATAAGACTGACTTTTATTATGTAATACTGGAGTTAGAAACAAAAGACTTTTATTATATAAAGTCAAAAAAAGGAGGTTTCCTGCACTAGATTTTGATTGAATGAGGCACATAAAATGGCCACCTGTAATGTAAGTCCACCTGTTAGAAATGAACATTTTTGCTGCTGCATATAAAACTTAAATACTGCATTGTGTGATACTGAACAAATATGTTGTGGGGGTGATATGCAAACTGACAAAAGCCGAATAACTAACAAATAAAACAACAGGCTGACAGACAGGATGCAACATATGAAATGCATTTGGTGTGAGAGATAAAAGTCAAATCGGTGCTGGCGAGGGTGCAGGAAAAACTGCGTACAACCAGTTATACAGAGAAACTCACTCGCCTCCCATCTTTTCTTTCGCTGCATCCCCCTCCACCTCACTCTCTCTCTCTCTCTCTCTCTTTGTGTTTTGTATTCCAGGGTCCTTTCAATGCCTAAAGTGGCGCTTGCTGCAGCTGAAGTGTCGGTGCATGTGTGCCCGAGCCTGCAATTCACCAATTTCACTGCTAATTAGCCTACAAAGCCAGCGCCTCGCACGGGGAGGAGTGGAGGGGGTGGCGCACGCGGGGGGTCCGAGACCCGGGGCTGAGAGGAGGAGGAGGAAAGGAACAGGGGAGGGGTGCTGGCACAGCTGACACATATGGCTGGGTACAAGGGGTGGAGGTGGCGAGAGAGAGAAAAGGAGGAGAAAAAAAGAGAGGAGAGAATGGAAGTGGGGTACAGGAGTGAGGTGCACTTGTAACAGCACGATACACGGGGAGACGAGGAGACGCAGAGGAAGGGAACCCAGAGCTAGAGCTCCCCGGCTGAAGAGAGAGATTGTAAAGGGGCCTGTCATGTGACTCCCGTCACAAGCGTCCTGGAAGGGTGATTTTATGAGGTTGCTAGATAGCAGGAAGGAAGGCAATGTGCACAGAAAACAGAGGGAATGTGCGTTTGGGCTGGGCCTTGAGGAGAAAAACATCATGGTGGTGACTTTGATATATATTTTATAGTATCAATATATAATGGGAGGGAAAAAATAAAGAAAAAATAACACAGCATAAAAGTATGAGGCGTTCGACACCTTGTCATAAAGAGAGTTTGTCAACTGGTGACCTTAAAATGGGTTTCTGGTCTATTCTATCGGTGGTGTGGAATAGCAATAAATAACTATGCGGAGTACAGGTAACACATAACTATAATCCCGTATATGCACAAATGTTCTGAATTACGTTGTAATGCAAGATGTGTTGGGAAAACAAAATTCTCCTATTTAACTAAATTGGGTTCAAAATTTAGCAGCGGAGTAGCGAAACAAGAGAGAAAGAGGGGGATATTAAGTGAGAAAATACCTGGATCTGTGTCTCTCCAAAAAAATGACTGGAATGACTCAGAAAGGCTGACATGCAGACAGACAGATGGTGTGGCCACAGGGGGCGCTGTAGCACAGTGTGTCTGGAGTGCTTGGGAGTGGAGTGGCAAGGGAAAGCTGAGTGGGGATGCCCAGGCCTGGTAAGCCTACACTGGGCACAGCTGCACCACAGCCAGCCCTGGCACCATTAACACACCCTGGCAGACATGGTGAGTCCTACAGCCTAACTAAAACACAGACACACACACACACACACACAATACACACCAGTCGGGTGGCTGCCAACAGCCCTAACACCGTCTCAGCCATGCTGGCATCAGTCCTACCACCTATCGCTGACGGCGACGGTTTCCACAGAGACCAGAGTTTGGCACGATGCCCAGGAGAGCACTGGAGTATATGCCATTGGAAACGTTTGTTTATGCTTAGGATTGTCTGTCTGTCTCTCTCTCGCTCTCTTTCTCTCTCTCTCCAATTTGCTGTTTGTTTGTTGTTTTTGTTTGTTGTTCGTCTCCTGACGCTTGTATATTTAAGGCTGTGGATGTGGGGAAAAAAGGATTATTCCAGAAGCACACGGGGGTCACACGCGTCCGGGGTAACGACCACCCTGAGCGAGTTCAGTCTCCATGGAGAGCACACCGCAATCCACACATCAACCTGACCCCACGAAAAAACTTAACTATTTCACGAGCGGGCGATTTATATGACGTGATTCATACAAGAATGTGCTATTTGAGGGACAAAGCGAGTCTGAAGGTCCATCCCACAACCCCAACCCTGATTGAGGAGATTGCAGATCGTATGAAATTGTATGAATGAGGTCGGATGAGCTCGTAATTCATATGAAATAGCTAATCGCCTTATCGCCAAAATGTAAAACAGCTACGAGTTAACGTGAGAATGTATCGCGCACAAAGGCACTTAAAAACACAATCGAGGTCAAATTGACACCCTCACAGCTCCAGTCACTCCATATGTCACCACATATGTGACAGCATATGTATGCCTATATTATTCCTTAAGAACATCATATACATATCGTACAGACTCCATGTAAATTCTCGGAGGCCTGGCACACCACTAAATGTGGCCGTTACACACAATGATTTGAAGTTGGCTAAAGGGGAAAACGGCAGCTCAACAGCTGTAACAGTTTGTTCTGAAATGTTCACCTGAAGACAGAAAAGCCCTGGTCTCAATTCCCAGTGGACAGATGCCATATAAAACCCCTCTTAAAAACAACAACAGAAACATTCTGTCCGTCAGCAATGCCGGGCAGCCCCATACGCAGGCCTCAGATAGATCATATCGTTGTAAATGTAACGTTACCACGTGAAGCTGGCAATAATTTCAATAACAACAACAACAACAAAAAATAAAACCCACATAATGTCAAGACAGTAATTTTGGACCATCAAATAAAATTTATACTGTTTAATGCTACAGTGAACATTTTTAGTTTTCACACTAATCACAAATCATTTGTCAAAGGTCACAGCTCCAGAAATTCACTTCACCTTGTACATTTATGATCAGATGTGTTCAGCATTTAACCGGCCCTTTCTCTGTGTTACAACACCTGCAGAATTTCAAACGGCCGTCTTTCCTCTTCTACAGCCTTCAGACGAGCCCCAAAATGAATGAAACAGCAGATCTATCTAAAACACACCCCATTTAAATATTCTCCCCTCTGCCTCCCTCTCTCTCTCTCTCTCTCTCTCTCTCTCTCACTGGTCCGCCTTATTTTATTCCTGGGTGCACGCTGAATTTAATAAATATATGCAAATGTGTGCGGCGGAACATGACGAGTTTAAATCAGCCGGCGCTGCTCTTTGAGCGCTGCTGGGATTGAAGTTGAGAGCTGACCCCAGGTTAATCATTTTTCACTTTCCTATCGCATTCAATTCGCCCGCTGCCAC
>JAZGTJ010005336.1:0-23405 GCA_036877575.1 Botia almorhae | reverse complement strand
TAATTCACAATCTCCACCTACAATCCCTGCCGGACCTGAGACTCGAACCTGCAACCTTTGGGTCACAAGTCCGACTCTCTAACCATTAGGCCACGGCTGCCCCGTAAAGTCTATATAACATTATAATTATAAATGGTACATGAAGCATCGGAGCTGCCAATGCTGTCCACTCTATACTATATTTAAAAAAATGACTACATAAAAAAAGTTAGCTATGGCTCAGTGTTTTATTAGATCAAAATATGTCTACAAAAACCAAATTTAAATATTATGATCAAATATCATAAAAGACTATACAATCTCATTTGTAGTGCTTGATTGTTGATTGTCTTATTAATCGCTTAATTCATCTAATCAAGCATTATGTTACCTAGTCCGTCATTAAAAACAAAAAAATTCTTAATTTTGTCAAAAATATGTTAGTATAGCTGCTGAGTCAACCATTCCTCAGCATGCGTAGTGGCATGTCTGTCACTGCCATAGCCAACATATACTGTGAAATGTTTTGCGACTATCACCTAAAATGCCACAAGTTTTAGTGGCACAGCCGCTGCAAACCAGGTTGTGCCATCAGACATGCCACTAAACACTGTGGGACATGCCACTGGACACCAGATGTGTCACTGGATGTGCCACAAGCATAGTAACATAGTAGCATGTACCGATGCCATGCCACTTAATGTTAATACCGCCACTGGAGATTCCTGTGATTGTGGTGGATAGATATTGTTACCGAGAAAAATCCCTGGGCTATTTATATCCAGTCAGAACATGTTCAGCATGCTGAACCAAATGATCATCGGTAGAACTATAGCTGTGAGAAATCATAGAAATTAGGTCAGTATGGGGAGAATTGTGACACACTTCTGTAGGTGTAATCATAATGCCAGAGAACCTGTAACTAACCTGAGGAGCTTCATATGGGACGAGAACACTCTGTCGACCTGTCACAGGGTCATCCATGTACTGACACAAGTTATTGCCCTCCACTCGTATCAAGTGACTTGCCGGAGCTATTTGACCTGGACCCAATTAACAGGAAAATAAAATAATTAAATTAGAAGAGGAAAGACATACAACCAGCAAAAATATATGTTAGCGTATATATGTTAAATAAAATATATGTAAGCCAAAATATATGTTAGCGACTAACATATAAGAGTGATTCCAGAACATAATAACTCATTCTACATAATGTGGTAATCAAAACAAATTACTTTGTTAATTAATGTAATACATTTTTGCCCATGAATACTTTCAGACATCTGGTCTAAGTTCTAATTCTTATATAAAGCATACATAGATGTGATTTGGATGTGATTTTAAAACTTCAGTCAAACAATAGTCACAGAATTTAATGTGAAGTAATTGTATGTACTTTCATTGAAGTCTCGTCCAAGTTCATGGTTAGGGCAACGCTTGACCACTTCTGTGACATGTTCGGCCTTCTTGTATATGGGCATAGCTCGTATCACAGTGCCATTCGGAGGGGAGGAAGATAGTTTGATCTGAATTGGGCAGGTTTTGGCGATCTGACAGTACAGTTTCTTGAGCAAAGGAGAGTACTGCAGAAAAAATGAAATGAATGAATTAGACTCAGGTTAATTATGTATTGTGTATTATGTACTGTATACTGTAAGTGAGCATTTAGGAAAACAGGGAAGGACAGCATCAAACCAGTTATGTTTAGACCTACAGGCATATAAAGACATGTTCATCATCGGATGAGACTTAAACTCGCTCTCTCTCACACACACACACACACACACACATACAGAGAACAAGTCAAAGCTTGTCTATAACTATAAAGACATCCCAGATATTCCCTCTAAAAACCAAATGTACAAGCCTGCTTTAGGTGGACCAGATGTTATCTGTTTTTTACATCGGACCTCACTTGAAACCAATGTATAGATATAAAAATATATAAAATAATGAGTGAAAACCAACTTGTGTAGATATGATATGATGCACAGGACAAAAATATATTATCCTTTACAATATATTACAGTATTACAATATAGATATATTCTAAACAATATAGATTTATTTAACTTCATTTTTGTTTACTTTTTTGTCATAATTTAGAGTATCTTGTTTGATCCTTGGCCTCTTCAAAATAACTCAAGGTTTAGGTCCAACTAAAGTTATTTTTTATTCTTGATCATTTGTGTTTACTGACTAGAGACCTAAGAATCCAAAGCTGTTTGGGACAATTATTATAAGTCCTTATGTAAAGCTCATTATAAATCCTCATGTAAGGCTCATAAATGTAAATCTATGGTGAAAGTAGCATGATAGTCCATCCTTTTCAGTCCTATCATCTGTGGCTGAGAATGTATTTAATTTGTTTATTTAACTTTAAAAAAAGCATAAACACGTTCTTCTACACACAAGCCAATATGCAGATATGAAGGAGTGTTGGACAGAGCAATATATGTGTGAGCACAAGAAAATGTTTCAACACGTAACAAACTTACTCGGACCATCTCACCATTTTTACATTTAATCCATCTACCCTTATTTAGCTCTATAAAAATATAAAAAATATATATAAAAATATATCCATAAATTATGATCATTTGGTTAATAAAAGGGTTAAAAAATACTGAAGCATAAGAGCATTAATGTGTGAATTGTCTGTCAACTGACAGAGCATGGTGCTGTAGCAAGGCCATGGTTGTGCGTTCAGTTCCCAGGTAAGACACATTGTGTCAGTTTATTGTGGAACTTTCTTATTACTTTTATCCTGTCTACGGTATAAGGTTCCTTGGTGATCCTAATATTACATTCTAAATTCTCCAAAGCAGTCTAATAGGTTCTGGGTTGTTTAAAAAACATAGATAATGAAAAGGTGGGATTTAAGTTTTCTGGATCTTATGGATCCAAAAATCGGGGTCTAACCTTTGTAGGTTTCACAAAAGGATCTTTATTTTATCACGTTCTTTAGAAAACCACTTGAGTGCTTTAAGATAAGTGTTATAGGGTGGAATAAGATGACAGGCTAGAGGAAGGTGAGCTTAGGAAAGGCACACGTTTGGGCAGGCTCGGCGCCCTAAGTGATAATGATGAGTCTGACAGCCTGATAGGCATGCCTCAGCATGCCACCCACAAATTCAGCCACCTGCAAATTCTGTCAATAAATTCACAAATGTGCTGCCTATGTTAACGACTGTGAAATTGCAGTCAGCATCAAAGAGACTTCATCAGTTTCCCTCCCAATGCAGAAATTTTAGTTTATTGTAAATCTCTGACTTTCCATTTTAGACATTACACAGTTGTGAGATGTTGAGATATCTTCTGAAATGCTCTTAGAAAATTATCCAAGCTAACAATTTTAGTTTGTAAGAACATTTCCCTAACTTAAGTAACATTAAGTAACAAAACCGTAAAAAATGTTAGTAGGATTATGCGAAACATCCAGTTTTTTAGAAGTTGATATATATGATATATAATGGTAAAAAAGGACATTCTCCGTTAACTGGGATGATTACTGTCCTGTCATTTTATTAGTGATTTATCTTTTGCTCTTATTCCAGATAATAATATTGTTAGAACGATTTTAGCGTTCTTATCTTTTCTGAAAAATAAAATCTAAAGATTTAATAAACTGCTATTGTACTGCTATTAGTTTCAAACATAAATTATAATTTACTGGTGATAAAGATTTTGCTATGTGTTATGTTTTTGTAACTATCAATAATTTGATATCACATATTATCAAGTTGTATGTTGTATGTTTAAACATTTGTAGGTTGTGTTTTTCAGTTAATATGCTCATTATGTCCTCTTTATGAGAGGAAGTCTCTTTTAAATGCCTTTCAAAATTTTCCTCAAATTGAAACATATATATAGCATACTACATTCTCATCACATTTATTCACACTTTTTCTTTTACTTGAGCTGATTTCATACAGCCTCACCTGAGCTAGTGGTACATAATGTATTTTTGAGAGCTACGACTTCTGCAATAGTCTCACATGTGGAAACAAGTATTCTTCATAGGGAGGGGCAACACTTTTATTAAAACAATGCTTGTATTGTTAAAATATTCACATAAAAAAACTAAAGATACATATAATGCTGATTTATTTTAACATGATTTTCAAGATTTTAGACAACTTTAGTTTGTATTCAAAAGCGGACATATAAAGAGGAAGAGGACATATAAAACAAAGTGTTTATTTTCACTGTTATTGTAGTTTTTTACATTGTCTATGAATTAATATAAAAAAATAAAAGAAATTATGCAGGAAATAATCAAATGTTTTTCAGTGGTATTTGATGGGGTAAACTACACAAGCTATATCACAAGAATTTAACTATAATTTCTAAAAAATGAAATGACGTAATATTCGAAACCTATAGCTAATGAGGCAGAGGCCAACCACACAAATAACGGCTCACAGAGAGAAAAAATTTACTTACATCTATAAACAAAATTTGCATGCAGCATATGCTTGTGTAATTTGAAATCGTTTGCACTTATATGTTTTATTTCGGGAGAAAGGATGTGCTGGCTTTGGGGCGTGTTCAGACCTGCTCACTGACAATGAGAGTAAAATCTAGGAGGAGCAGCTTCATACCCCAAAAGCAAAGACGTGCTCAGACTTGCCCTACTTATATGCCAGCAATAAAAAAGTGTTGGGGTCTTTATTGGAAAAGCTGAGGTGTCAGAACTCATTTTCATACCTTATGAAAGTTCTTGCTTTCAGCCTGTGTAATGTGTGTTTTGAGCTTTTAAATAGTTATCAATATCGCACAATTTGATTTGGAATTCATTGAGTATATTCATTAAGTATAATTATATTTCATATAATTGGGACCTTAAAAAATACACAGACAAATGCCTAGACAGAAACAAACATGATAACTGACTTTGACATGTCTTTTATTATCTTATAAAGTTTTCAGTGATGAAGAAAAATCAACCTTCAGGAGCTCAGTATAAGGTCATATGAGAAACATACACAGCAGTTTGAATGAAGGGGTTCAGAACCTTGGACAGGGACATGGTCTCTGAACCCTACACTCGGCTGAGTTTAAATTTTACTGGCTTAAATAACATTTATTAATCTTATATTAATTTTTGCCATTTAATTATGTAGAGAACAGGAATTGCTAGCCCATGGTTCATATTCTGGAATATTAATAAGTAATTATGACAGTGAGTTTGACACGATAACACAGTGTATTGCATCAAGCTGCTGTTTTAAATAATTAGGACAGATAGAGCTCCAATAATAACTAAAAAGCACCATAAAACTATTAAAAACATTAAAATCCATATGAGACACGACTCTGTATTTAAAGTTCTCCTAAACCATACAGTAGTCATGACTAATAGACTATCTGACAGGCTGTTCGACTGACATTTTTAGTTATTTGCAAAAACTTTTTCCTCATCAGAGCTATAGCAGACACATTTTTGAGGATTAAATGTTTATATTTCAGTCTGTTTTCTTACACATTGTACATTACATTGTATCACTGAAATGAGAGGTTTTGATATGATCTTATTTTGTTTTTTATAAACTTGACAGCCCCAGTCATTTGCACTGCATTAGTGAAATATGAATGTTTTTCAAAACATCTTTTATAAGGGTTTAAAACATGAGAGTGAGAAAATGATGACACTATTTTATTTTTTGGGTAAATTAACTCTATAAATTCCAATCTACCCTCTTTTAAGCATAATTAATAGCGAATCAAATACATATACGGACACAAAAGAAGAGCTGTAGAGGAATAATTATGTTGGCTTGAGGAAGTCAACATATTGTTGTGTGATTTAAACTTATTATTCCGAGACTAAAATTTCTGATTCTAACTCCTCCTAGTTACTCTAAAAGGTACTAGATTATCCTTATCTAAAAACTCTAAAAACACAGTACATTGTGTAACACTCAGATTTTCACAAATGGTTTATCCATGTCTATGTATTTTGTTTATGGTAGCAGTGAAAACAGGGATCAAGCAGATTAAAGTATGCCCCCATGCCTCTCCCAAAGCAGCCCGAGGCTACAAAAAACCCAAAGCACTGTATTTTAAACCATCAGTCTGCTAAAAAATGAGTCACTTACTAATCCCAGAGATCCTTGCAAGCTTTAGTATTTTATCTGGAAATTCCCTGAATTTAAATTCTTTACCTTGTCTTTCTCTTCCAACACAACATACTGATTAAGAAAACAGATTATTCATCTTTGCACACCAATACAAACTTAAAGCTATTAGCTGTATAAAACAAGAGATGAATTTCAAAAATGACAAACTCAACATTATTAAGTGAAAATGCTTAATAATGCTTAATTGCCTATACTTAAGTCATGAGGCACAACTAGAAAAACAGTTCCTTTTCTCTACATGGTACAGGTCGATTTATGGAGGCAGACATGTCATATTATCAGTCAAATACTACTCACTTTATTTCAATAAAACTTCTATTTTTGGACACCTTTGGGTAATTAATAAGCATTAAAATAGGGTATTTCTGCAATGGCATTAATAAATGACAATGTTTGTTTTTATGTTATACTGCATCTACACCATTAGGTGTCAGTATAGAATCCAAGACCATTGTTATATTGGCCAGTAAAACAAAAAATTTAGCCACAGTGCACCTTTACGCAGATATCCATGCACTTCTACATGACTTCTACATAAGCTAAATTTCTGATAAATAATGTACTTTATCAAAATACACATCTACACCCCTTCCAGATCCCTACGCTTAGCAAATCACAGATTCATTTTTCGATATCCCTCGCTGGTGGAATGATCATCCGAACTCTGTTCGGTCTGCTGCATCCCCCACTATATTGAAGAAACAACTAAGAAACAACCTGTCTTTTTCATGAATACCTAACACAAGTTTGTTTTAAAAAATATACTAACGCTCCTCTCCCCCAATAGGTATCGCCTCTAACAAGCATTGAAATGTTGTAATCTTGGTAACTGTAACTGTGTACAGCTGATGTTATTGCCTCCATATGATTAATTGCTCTATAGATTTATTGCTATATGTTCATTGATAGTTTTAAAATACCTTAGGATCTTTACAAAAAATGATTTAAAGAAAATTAATCTCCTTATAACCCCATTCATGCACACTTGATACTACAAAACATGCCTTGAGAACTGATAAAGTTCAGGAAAGAGCATTATTGGTAATTATTCCCATTAAACTGCCAAACCATTCAGGAAAATGTGAAATAAAATATACAGAATGCCACATCCAACCATTTACTTACCAACTGGTGACAAAGATAAATAAAGGGACAACACTATTTATATTAATTGCCAGTATCATAGTTTAGCTACGGCTCTAGCTGAGATTTAAACACACTCAAATTTAGAAGCTGCTTATCTCTCCCTAAAATGTAAACAGCTATCTCTGCCTGAAACTCCACTTATGTGCATTCTGGAAGGTTCTCCTCCTGTTACTTACGATGGAGTTTACAAAAGCCTAGTCATTGAGAACAGAGCAGAATGTGACATGCCATAGCCCTCACATTTCTATTTGTGCTATCACCTTACACCTCCACAGAAAGTCAAAGAGCAAGACTCATGCTTGACTTCATCCAGCAAAACAATCTTAGAGCAGCGCAACACAGCAAAGAGCCCATCTCCTGTTTCAGAGGGTCAACTCTGTGACAAACTGATGTTGCACCTTTCTGCATGGCGACACTACACTTTGGGGAAAACACTGACAGCTCTAATTTCAAGCATCTGTTTACATTTCTGTGATTTATTTTTGTCTGTTGGCATCACTATTACTATTACACATCCAAAACTCATTTATTATTTGATTGATTGCTGTCGCCCATACTTGAAACATCCCTATCTTTAAGTATTCCATTTTGGCAGATAGCTCATCCTACACTGCTACTACAAGATGCCACAAATTGTGTTTTTCAAAGTGATCTCACATATGATTTACACTTTGTAGATGTTAAAACTTCTACAAGTGAATAAACAATCCTATAACTTGTATTGAAAGAGGAATTAGAGCAATATCTAGGGACCATCAAAGAGCTCATAAAGACATATGAGTGGGCTTTTGATTTGGTTTCAACTGCTACTAAGGAACCACCTAGAAGACCTCCATAAAAGCAAAACAATGCCATGGCAACCATTTATAACCATTTATAAAAAGATTAAATTTAACATAGTTTGACACAGAGCAGCTACAATAAGAGATCACTTTCTCATTATGAAAAATTCTCAATTTGAATAACATAGGAAAAAATGAGATACAGTTTAATTACTGAATTTCATTAGTCTCCTCAAAATGTCATGGATGTAGTAAACATATATTGTGAAACAATTATATAGATTATCATATTCTGCATAAATGTTTGGATTACAAGACTGGAATGCAAACTTTATGTTCTATCTTTAAATTTACCAGGAAACTCCGAAAGCACATAGCCAACATATATGTAACAAGAAAAAATAAATTGGCATAATTTCACATTTTTGAGTTCTAAATGCAATACAAACATTAATTTAGAAGAAATACAAAGAACAATGGATAGGAATAGGCCGAAATGAGAGTCTGGCAAAATGAAATGAAGTAAAGCAAAGTTCTGCATGCAGTCTGAAAGCAAGACCAACAGTCAGTTTGGAAAGCCATTGTGCATTCAAAGGTTCATGGTAAACAGCTACAGCTGCATTGCTTAGATGGTGAAACAATTTACGGGACACTCTACTCACCGTCCAGGTGGCTGATTTGGCGGTGCTAGACTGCTGGAAAGTAACCTCAAAGTTGTGAGGTCCAGGGTAGTCAGTGTTGGAGGGGATGGCTGGGGCTGGAGACATGGCCTCAAAGGTTGAGTTTGGCTGGGAGTAGGGTGACGGTGTTGGCACGTTGGAGGTGTTCTCCGAACTGTATGGACTTGTAGAAGCTGCTCTGTTTCCCAAACCTTGTTCCATGCTGCTGCTCAGCAAGCTGTACTGAGACTGAATGGAGAGAGCAAGAAAATAAAGGTGAGACAGGTAAAAGAGTGGGAGTGAAACAGGTATAAAAGGGAGGCCTGACATTAAAGAAAAGAGGGAGGAGATAAGACACAAGTTAAGTGTGCAACCATCCATTCTGCCTTTTGAGATCCAGTTACGCTGTATTGGGACATATATGGGAATGAACCGTGCCTCAGGCGAAGGGTAGGTTGTAAAACACAGCTGTAATCTGTCCAGTGTCTAATTGCCTGTCATTCTCTTCTCTGCCTTACAAACACACCCTTATGTCATTCCAAATGTGTATACCCTTTTTGCTTCTGAGGAACACAAAAGAAGATATTCTGAAGTATGTTAGTAACCAAACAACAGTGCCACCCATTGACTTTTATTGTATGGATCAAAACCACTCAGACAATTAATAAAATATCTTCTTTTGTGTTCCACAAAAAAATTCATATAGGTATGGAGTGACATAAGGGTGAGTAAACGATGAACTACCTCTTTAAAGCTCATCTGGACAAGCAGATCTAATTTTGTAATTCATTTGGTAGCATTCAGTTCTTGTGTGTATTCAGTTGTTTTACAAATTATGCATTTTAACCTAAGTCTATTGCTTTATGGATAATGCTTAAATGATAATTTAGTGAGCTTGAGCAATACATTTGAACAAATCCTCAAATGTATATTTTTGTTTGGATTGTTTGCTTACAACATTTAATATTTGTTTCAACATTCAATGCAGCTGACAACTGTAGGGTAAAACATTTTTAGCAAAGACATACAGTATGTCACTATATCTTTTACTCATGCTTAGAGAGCTTTCAAAACAAATGACCCTAAGTAACTAGAGCTTTGGTGCTATAAACTTGTATATTCCTCAAATTGTGTGGCTTGAAGAGAAAACAGATAATAAAACAGGAAAAAGGATGATAAAACTGGTGAAAAAAATCACATATGATACACACTGAACAACATATAAGGACCATAATATTATAGTGATAACATATGAATAGGCTCTTTGGACATGTGTAAACAACCACACTGTGGTTTTTAACCACACTAAATTTTACTCAGGTAAACAAAACAAATCACCAGAAAATCTAGTTAAAATCTAAATCTTAAACTGTTATCATAAAAAGTCACATATATATATATATATATATATATATATATATATATATATATAAATTTGAAATTCTGTTATCACGATTAATTAGAAAACACGTAATGTAACAAAAAAAGAGTGGAACAAAAACGATGATTGTCACATAACCTTTGGAACATGAAATAAAGCCTTAACACGCTGCTTCATCAGTCAAGCACAGAATAAAGTATTTACCTTATTATTTACTTTATCCAAACTGAAAGAATCACATGTCTTCAGCTATGAAATGACAATGCAGAAACCATAGTGAGTAAACATGGTCAACACTCTGCCCAAAAGTTGCCCAACTTCTGACTGCATTTCCAGTTTTCACCGTCCTTTTAAGATGATCATGATCCTTGTGGGCACAACGAATGACAGCGGGTGGAGTCCAGACAGAGGACAGAAACCGCTCTTATGTTAATTATGGCATGTCTGCAGTCAGACAACAACACACAAGTACGCACTTGCATTTCCTTAAGACCCTGTCTGTGTCATGTTATACATCATTCTAACACAGTACAAAAGCAGAGAGGAAACAAGAGTTTGTCAAGCCTAAAGTAATTCAAAACTAGATGGTTCACACTAGGAATGAAAACGATAACTATAAACATAGTTTTAAAGTTTTAAATCATTCTAAATGTAAAACCCACACCACAACTATAATTAATAAAATACAGTAAACTATATTGTTGAGATCACTTTCAGAGTGATTTTAAGGTTTTTTTGGTGGCTGTTATTGGCCCAGGTTAAAAGAACCCTCCCCAAGTAGCTATGATTGGGTCACTCTTCAATGTAAATCCATAGGATAATTTTGCCAATGTATGGCATTTTTTATCCAATCACTTGGAAAAATAATTGCATGCCTCTACTTAACAAGCCACCCTACTAAAGTATGATTCATGTTCGTAGCACAAATGTTGCAGGACGAATTTCACATCAAAGTTAACTCAGGGTTATACATTTGCTTAAATACCTAATCCCAGGGATGAACAGTAGAAATAGCGATGCTTGTCTTAGCATGTAGGCTTTTATCACCTGAATACATTAGTTTTATTTCCATCAAATAAGGGGCTTTCCATATATGATACATGATATTATAAAATTGACAAATTGCATTTTATATTTATTATCTCAAATACTCCTCATTCACTGCTGACAGTACAAAAAGACTTTTTAATGTGCACAATAGTATATTATAATGAAATAATATTTATACATGAAGTAAAAATTCAAAAAAGTTAAAGTATGTCACCCCATGATTGTAAAGTTTAAAGGGCTTAGAAATAGTCAGGAGTCCAAGTTCACAACCTATTTGACTTTCTTAAGATTTTTTAGTAGTATGTTAGTAACCTAACAATGGTGACATCCATTGACTTCCATTTTATGGACACAAAACCACTATCCAACCACTCTCCAAAAATCTTTTGTTTTCCACAAAATAAAAAGGTAATTTTTGTCATGACGGTAAGTAAATGATGAAAATGTAAATTTTTGGGTAAACTATGCCTTTAAAGCTCATCTGGACAAGCAGATCTAAAATTGTGATTTATTCAGCATTTTATTTGTTTTTGTGCATGGATTCAAAAACTGAATTTAAACCTAGGGACAATGCTTAATGAATTATAATTTGGTGAGCTTTAATAAATCCTCCAATGTAAATTTTTGCTTGGTTTGTTTGCTTGCAACATTTAATATTTGTTTAATTATTCAGTGCAGTTGATGACTGGGCACAACATTCTTAGCAAAGGTACATAGTATGTCACTATTATCATTTGCTCATGCTTATGACCCGAAGCACTCGATTTTAGAGCTTTAGTGCAATAAACTTAAATTATTCCTCAAATTGTGTGGCTTGATAAGAAAATGTATGATTAAACAGACAAGAAGAAAACTGGTGAAAAAAATCACATACACTGAGGAATTAACTATATATATATATATATATAGGGGCCAGAATAATATAGAAATAACATGTGGATATGGATGGGCTCTTTTGACATGGGTCAGTAAGCAACTATTTAACAACCACACTGTAAGGGTCTACACAGGTAAACATCAAAACCCACTATACAATCTGTTTAAAATCTAAATCTAATTTGTTATTATAATAATAAAGTCATATAAATCATAGACCAGTATTAAAGACCAAATAAAACTTTCTTCTCCAAAAACATTTGTAGAATATGAGAAATAGCAATCAAACGTCAATTATCCAACGTTTTAAATAATCTCAGATCATGTCTCTATAAATTGCACTTGTTCAACTTGCAGTAAAACAACACAGTATGAAGCAGTTGGTCCTCTGAAGTTTTATATTCTAACATGTAAAAACAGCACCCTCTGCTGTAAGCAAAAAACATTGCTATTATTTGTGTATTTGTTTATCTTTAGATTCATAATCTATTCAGCAAGTGAAATACTGATAATAAGCTAATGTTTGTACAATAACTTGGACTGTTAATAAGTGTGAGTTTGCTGTTTATCTGCATCAGTGTTTATTATGTTAAACAAAGCTGAAACCAATTAAGAGAATTATACTAGTTAAAATTGTTTTGAAAACTCTTAAAGCATATTTAAGTTTCAAAACACTGGATTGCAAACCCTTACTAAAACCAAAACAATAGTTTAATGTTAGTTTGCTTAACTTAACATCTAACAATTTCAATCACATTTTTATCAATTTCACCAAACCAAGGACAGACGCAGGTGTCTGTCTGAAACTTGTACTGTAGATACAGCTTCATATTGTTTATATATACTGTATCTATAAATTCATTTGAATGAGAATTTTTCATGCATCATCCATATTGTTTTATTTGTGCAACTATGTGATAAATCTAGCCCCAAACAGCCTTAGCATAAAATATTATATGCTATATATGCTAAATAAATAAATGTTAAAATAAATAATAATATATTTTTAAATAAATTATAAGAATCTCAGCTGAAGAATGCAATCAAAATAAAATACTGCATTTACTATATATAAATAGACCATATATAACACATGACTGAGGTGTCCTAACAAATAGTTCTTTTTCAAAATATAGAGCCACAGCAGATCAAATAATACAGTTATAAAATAAAGTTCATAAAACAATTAATAAGACATTTATTGATGCAGGAAAATAAAAAAGTACTTAGCTCTAGACAGATACAGTGAATGTGGAGGACAACTTGCATACATGAGCTAAAAAACAACAGCTCATGAAAAATCAATTAAATCATTGAAACTGCTCACCTACCGTGCTGTAGTAATGATGCAGGTCACCAATACAAAGCATTGTAATAATCCCACAAGGCAGACAACAGACAGGGGAGATTCTCCCACTGGTCTGGTCATGTGACCTCAAAGAGTAAACAGGTGAACAGTTGCAAGTCTCAGTTCTTGGTTTTAGATGCTCTGAGCAAAACTAACTAAATAAAACAACTCCAGATACAGACTGAAAGTTGCCTTTTCTGATTTTCCGGCAGTTATTCATGCCCTGACAGCTTCTAGCAGCAGCCAACAACAAATCTTTGGCCCTCCCACTTTTTGGCCTTATGATTATTCATTAAATAAAAGAGCAGGCTTAGACTTGCCCACTGCTTTTAGACTGTACCATTTTTTTGCTTCAAGGGTATGGGCTAGTTTGTTTTGCTTTTCCAATTAAGGTTTGTGGATTAACTTAACCTTTCCTGGCTGACCAAAATAATACATAAAAATAAGATAACCAATCTGCCAGGCTATATTTAAAAGTGTCAGGTGAATAATTTTAAATCAGTGCACACATTTAGAGAAAGACAAGCAAACATTTAAAATCAGTACATTGTTGAAATCACAGCTAACATCTTAAAAGCAGAGAATCTGTATGCCTTAGAACAGATAATGCATTTACTATGGTGGCAGTAAGTCAAAAATATTTACGCTTCAAGGCAATGACCAAAATAATATAATTACCTAATTCAGAACGTATTTTTCAGTTGTCACAAAACCTGTCAAAACGTGTATTAAAAAAGAAATATTTCACCTCAAAAATTCTAAAGAAATAACAAATGATGCTTTAATAATTCTGCTTGCTGTACTGCCTCTAATTTATGCTGATTAAAATGATACAAAAATCAATGATTTTGTATTTTAAGGAAATTCTTATGAATCATTAAACATTTTTTAAAATTCAAAACAACTCTTACTTAAACTCTTACTTAAAATTTAATTTTTTCACTAAAACATTACGGACAAAATACTGGGGGGTGTTTCATCTTCATGGAAATAATGTCACAAATGATATTACATTAAATTAAAATGGTCCTAAATTATGCTTAATTTTCTTATTAATATGCTTATTTTTTTGGGGGGGTAAAATGTGACATGCATATGTTTTAAGAGATTCACCCAGCCATATCCTATGTGTCCATCTATCCGTTTTCGGCATGTGTGCCCCAGCTGGGATATAGTAGCAGGTGTCATATTCCTGGCTTGGCTTTTCCTTCTAATTAAGTCATCACTACATCCCACTACACCCTCTACTCATACACTCTGGCTTACTGCAGAGCCTAAAGGGAGGGAAAAACAGCAAAGGAGAGGGAAACCAAGGACTGTGGAGGGAATCCTGATGGACAAGGAGGGAAAACCAACTAAATCTAGTTCAACCTTACCGTTTGGTTAGAATTTACATTTTTTAAAACCCAATTTACAGGCAAAACATAATAAACAGATATTTAAACAGACAGAGTGCAATGAGATGTTCCACATTTCTTTCCGTATGCATTTACTTCAAAGATTTTTAATTTACCGGAAACATTTGTTTGCAAGTGATAGATTGCTAGTTTAATTTCATTATTTAGTTGACACAAATGTACACTCAGGGAATTTTCCATTTTTCTTACCATTACATTGTCGTTCATGTCTCTCATGTGGTAAACATCCATGCAGACTTCCGCATGGTTGCTGGGCAGGCTGCTAGTAGCCACCCTGTCCCCTGAGTGTCCTGCCTGAGGAAGCTCAAAATATGTGCTGTCTGGCTCACTACAACACAACAAAAAGAAATTCAATGAACAATAGGAGGACTATTAAAGCATTAAAAGATTACCAGGATACATTCTTTGAAATGGCTCCCTATATAATTCACAGAAAAAATCTAAGTGTATCTATAATTATGAACAATAGTTGGTTCTAGTATTAGAAAGGACTGCTGATATTGCAGAGAATTATGGTAATAAAAATGTAACCAGACTTGGGAAAAACATTTTAATCATTTAATGCTTAAGAAAGTTAAGTTCAGGTGATTGCAGGTAAATAAACTCACAGTGTACTCCACAAGTGTTCAAAGGTTGTGCCCTCATCAGCAGTGGATGACTGGGACATACTGGATGTTGAATAATCCACCGCTGGTATATCACACTGAGAACCACATACCAAACAAGAGTAACTTGCGGTGCATGTATAAAATAAAAACACCCTGTGATATGGCTTTGAAATTACTAATTGCAGTCAGTGACATAGAGTAAACAATACATTGCAGAGCAATATTCACATTTTTTGTATTATATGTTGATGACAGAATCACCATCCACTTTCGAGCAAACTATTCCTTTAAAACATTGATCTTAAATCTATTTGCAGGGCTATTATTACTGTAAAAACATTTTAAAACATTAAAATAATGAATAACTTTCTGTGTGATGTTTAATAGCTAATGCATTATAATGATGATTATTACACTATAATGGGCACTGGAAAATTTTATAAAGGACCTTGAGGAGGAAGTACATGTATTTGTGTAACAAATCATGATTGTTTAATATAGCGGTCTGGTCGTGCCTTGTAAATTTTAATCTTTTAAACTGTATAAACTACATGATTGTGTAAAAATTAAAAATACAAGATTTGATTAGTAATTTCCACCCTGGTGCCCAATGCAGTTTCTAAAGTTTGAATCCCAGCAGATTTTAAAACTTGTTTTACAAATTCAGAATAAAAATGCTAGCCTTGACGTGCCCAAACATGGCACTGTTCCACTGTGACAGCACCCCATAGACCACACACCCCCTACTTGAAATTCCCCCTACATGAAATTAGGACTATAAAGGAGTATTCAGTATCAAATAAACAAAGCAATTGAGTGTATGCAGTTGGTTTAATAACAATGAATAACTATGTATTAATAAAATTTCCTTTTTTAACAACATTGTGTCCATTTGACATTAGAAAAAACATCAGATTTTCTTTTTATTTATTTAAAGGGAAAGGGCAAAGCTTATTTATTATTTAATATTTTTACTCTTTTTATTTGCTAGTATCCACACACCTTATATTATGATACATTTACCGTGGTTATATTGGAGTTAAAGTCATTCACGGTAAATTATTGAAGTAAACACCATTAATGAGAAGAGTGCTACTTTTAGCCTGCCACAAAGGTAGTAAAACTACATAGTTTTACTTTCTAGTTAATAAAACAAAACAAAAAATCGGATCTGGATTAAAACATTAATACAAGTTTAATTAAAATTAAAAGAGATAGATAGGTCTAAATGTCTTAATTCAAAAGGAAAACAATGCGTTTAGCTATAACTTACAATACTTCAGTCGCGTCTGTTCCCTCGGTAACGCCGAATGCCAAATACTTGTAAGGTCTTGTAAGGTGCAAACAACACATAAAACTTTAGTCAAGAAAGCAAATTCGAAAGCTCAGCATTCGAAAGAACCACTATTAAAATAAATTAAATTAAAATAAAATCTGAGAATAAAGTAAATAAAATAAAATAAAATAAAACGTGAAAATATAAATTAAGCTTGCTTGACAATCTTTCCTTTTAAACGCTTTAGGTTTCTTCATATTTGATTTGTTCTGCTTGAATATAAATCCAGCTTTTCTAATTCACTACGTACATTTTAAGATCAATCGATTTTTCCAGTTCCTAGGTAAAAATTCAATATTAAGAAACAAATGCTACACAATGCTAAAATAATTGACACATGAGGGTATTCAAGTTTTCACTGCACTTGAGGTAACAGCGAGTTTACTAAAATTGACCTGTATTCTCGTGGTAGCTGCCACCTTGAGAGGAGTTAAAGCTCCTGGAGCAATTAAACTAAGACAATAGGGGATTCAGGCAGAGAATTCAATTTTCATCTGCCACGGGTCTTCGTTTTCATCTGTCATTTTACAACTAATAAAGTTCAAAATGAACAGACCAAAAAATTATCAGCCATAGCCTCCAGTTATTTACAGAAGTTATTCACGGATTATTGCTTCATGGAAACAAGCTGTAAATTTCGGTCTGTACTGTTTCTTTCAATATCGGGTGTCAATGTATAATTATGTTATTCCAAAGCAGGCGAAAAGCAAACGAAAAATCTGAAAATATATTATCCATACAGACAACATAGCCCTTTAAGCGCCCATAACTTGTTAGCTTAATAGCGGAACCCTTGACTACAAATGACACAAAACCCGTCACGCACATCTTGCCTTCAATTAACCTGCTGCAGTTCTATAGTGTTAAAGACTGCAAATCATTATAAGCTAATGTTTGGAAGTGTCTTTAATTTTTGTTATTTAGGCTATGTTTACGTCTATTTAATATTTAAATATTTAATATTTGTCAAAATATAATAATGATATTATAACGAATTCGTTATTATAGTAATATAATATAATTAATTGACTTTAATATACTATCATCGACTCGAATAATATAAATGCAATTTTAAACAAAAGATCATGAAAAACATCTCAAGCATTGCTGCTGGTTATGACTAAAAAAGTGCTCTCTGCAGAAGTTCGTAAGTCCTTGTTATCAAGCATAAGGCTTAGTCTACTGTACTTGTTGACAGACATTTATCATAGTGAACTCTGACCACTGTATCATCTTTCTGGGGGCTCATCGATTTTCTATCATACACATATCGCTATATAAGGCTAAACATAATGTTTTAGGTGCGTAATGAAACCAGTGTTGTAATATTATTTACAAAATAGTTTTCGATCGTTAACGTTAATAAATTAACACCCACAGAGTTCGCCATGTTAAAATGACTCTGTAATAAGCTATTGGGTTGCATAATGAAAGAATTAGAAGCGCTTACTACTAACATTGAGTGACTGGATATTAAAACAAGGTTATGCGAACACTATATTAGCTCAAGTAACGCTGTATGATTCTGACTTCTTACGGTGACAAATATTTCACTAAATTTAAAGTGTCCCAACTAACCGCAAACAGAGTGTTTAAAATTTTATTTTTACTTACCAAACAAGTTATTTTCCTGGCTTGGAATAACGATGTTATCTGGATCCCAAAATCTGTTTCCCTGACCTGTAACTGACCCAGATTATGACCCTTGTAAACTATAGCCTAGTCATGTAGGAAATAAGCGAATTAAGCCATTTAACAAAAAAAGCACCTTGAATCAGTTGTTATAGTAAAAAAAGCAAGATAAGTGAAAGAGACAGCGGCTGATTATGCAGTTATAGGGTAAATAGGCTCGCTGAGTGCGAGTGCACTTGGCTGTGGAGGGTTGGGCTAGGGGAATGGGAGGGGGAAAGGAGGGGGAAAGGAGGAGGCGCTAGCCGCCGTTTGGGTACACATGAGCGGGAAGCACTAATCCCTTCTGAGATTTAATAAAATCCTAACATTTCCATGATTATATTACAAAATTGTGTGTTCGAAATATGACAATTTTCTTTGATTTTGTATAAGGACTAAAAGTGTACCAAACAACCACTTAAATGACCTGCATACAGCACAACAAACGTTTTGCATTTTAAAAAATAAAATACATTTACAGTAACAAACCCTTTAAATACATGAACGTTTTAAAATGACTCAACCTGGTAAACCTTATTTATTGTTTGGTGTAGTTTTTTACAGGGTAAACTGAAAATAAAATATACATTCTCAATTACCCATCTCTGCACACACCTTTTCGCACACATATTCGAAGCTCTAGTAAGACAGTTGGTTCTCTTGAATTGTTTTTTTATGCGGTTGGTTTTAATAACTGACTGATAAACTTGGATCAACACTTATTTCAGCATTAAAATGTAAATTGTTCGACTGCATATAGTGATAATTTAGACATTAGTTTAGACCTTTACTAATCACCCTGATACGAAGCCATTAATGATCCAGGTCTCTGAATGTTTAATTATTACTTAGTTAAGTTGTTTCCACAATGTTACATTTTAGAAAGTCATCATAACACTCTGTATTTGCTGTCTTCTGTGAGTTCTTGAAATTGTAGTGAGTTTTCCTACCTGGGTGAATTTAACTACGACTGTCAGGAGCATATGGGAGATTTCACCTCAAAAATATAGCTGCAAGCAGCAATGACAGGCCCAAGCACTATGGCGCCCTTGGCACTTGGTTCTTTTCAGACAACGATGCATGGTAGTCACATGCATTTAATTCTGAAAATAATAGACCTTTATCACAGTGTAATTGATATCCGGAAGTGTTTGTCGAAGCAGTGTATTCTTCCAGGTTGGCCAGCAAACCAGTGGCGCCAGCACATCGAATAACATCCTCTCTGTTGACATTGCCAACATTTGGCCAAGAAAATGTGGTTTGTTGGTGAAAGAGCATACCAAGGTAAAGCTGGACAAGGCATACAAGTTCTTCTTTTAAAAGTTTATTTTTAACTAAATTTTAACTTAAGTCAATTGCAATGTCAACTTATTCTGGTTCCCTTTCAGGGTGTGTTTGTAGGGCGTGTTTGTAGGGCACATTGCCTCCTTATGCACCCCCTGCCCCCCGATCGGGGCTGGTTGCTCAGCCTCCTCTTCGGCTCGAGCCCGGCCCTGGCACTTCTTCAGGCACGTCTCTCGCCCCTCTGGTACCACTTGCATGGAGTCTGGGGGCCTGGCTAGTGCTCCCCAGCCCGTCTCGCTGGCTCCTGAGGACAATCAGACTCGGCTACGCGATTCAGTTCGCCAGGCATATGAGACCACTGCAGCACTGACTACATGACCGAGTCCCGAGGTGGGCATGGCTCCGCGGCACACACCAGGTGACTATCACACCGTTGTGCCGCCAAACCTTCAGCCCTTGGTTGGACCTTGCATTTCTACGGGCCGGGGTGTCCAGGCATGTTGTTGTGACAATGGATGCCTCCAAGACGGACTGGGGCGCCGTATGCCACGGACAGGCAGCTTTGGGCTCCTGGACAGGATCTCGGCCTCTGTGGCACATCAATTGCCTCGAGTTGATGGCAGTGCTCTTGGCTCGTTCGGCTATGTGCCCAAGGTTTCCACCATGCCTTTCAGGGATCAGGTGGTGAACCTGAAAGTGCTGCCTACGGAGGAGGCAGACCCAGCGCTTTCCTTGCTTTGTCCCGTTCAGGCCTTGGCCCTCTCCAAACAGAGGTTGGCCCACTGGATAGTGGATGTCATCGCCTTGGCGTACCATTACCAAGGCAGGCCGTGCCCCCCGGGAGTGAGGGCTCACTCGACTAGGAGTGTTGCCTCCTCCTGGGCGTTGGCGCATGGCACCTCTTTAGCAGGCATCTGCAGAGCTGTGGGCTGAGCGACACCTTTGTGAGGTTCTATAACCTCAGGGTACAGCTCCCACTGGATAGTGAGCAGATGGACAGGCTTGGTGTCTTCGTTTGCATTCGCCTCCCCCCTAGATTAGGGGGACTTAGGCAGTTGTATTCCTTCGCATTGGTTTCCCAGCAGGTGAACCCTACTTTGTGATTCCTCCAGCACCCGTCGACGGGCAGGCTCAGCGGAGGAGCCTCACGCCAGGCCCAGCACTCGTGTGTGTATGCCTCAGTCAGCCCTTGTGATGGGCTAGGTGCCCCATGTGTAGTTATGTCCCCCTGCCGCAAGCCTGAGTCACCTCTAATTGCCTGAATGAAAGCGAGCGCAGCTCTCTTGCCCAATGCTCATTGGCTCTTTCCTCTGAGGCCGATGGCCATTGGCGTGTTTTTTTCTACCCGAAGGTGATAGGGCTCTCAAGTAAGACTAAGAGAGTTATAACTAAGTTATAGTCAAGTTATTGGATTGGATATCAAGATTTATAGAATTTGAACAAATAAATTGTATGTCTGTAAGCTGTTTCTATTCAGTTTGCACAGTCTATAAAGAAATAAAGGATAACACAAGCCTACTTAAAATAAATGCTTACACCATGTCATGTTATCAATTGTTAATAATCAAGACTAACTAACTTTCAGCAGGATAAGTTTAAAGTTAGCAGTTGCCAATAGGCTGTGATAATTTTAATAATGCAGTGTCAGATGTAGTGAACAGAGAGGTATTAGTACAAGCAAGTTGTTGCTGGTCAATGCAAAAGAACAGGGAGCCCTATAAACTACATGTTGCTAAATGTTCAGAAAATTTAGTCCTAAGCGTGGTCTGTGTTCACTAAAACCACATTCATTAAAGGTATTTTGTGCTCTCCTGTGTTCAGTATTTGGACACAATTTTTTTGCAGTATTTCACCACTAGTTCTCCACTTTACCAAACGTTTCACCAATAATTCTCTTAATTCTCTAACTTTAGTTTTGGACATAACTTCAAAATTGCAAAAAATACTCAAAATAGTCACTCGTCTATCAACTGATTATCAATTTCAAAATACATACTGCACACGAACATACTCCTGCATATTATTTTAAAAGAAGGACTTTTATCCTGGCATATTAATCTCAACCATGCTTTCCTTACTTTTTTGTGTCAGGAGATAAGGGTGTACACTGCTTAAGATAATACACTGATTCACTTACCGAAAATAGGATATGTGATAAAGGTCTATCAAGGACTATTAAAAAGTCTGTTGTAAGTGACACACCACCTGCTGCCAATTGGTGGCACTATAACTGTGACTCACAATAGCCACATTATTGTGATTAGCCCAAAATACCAAACACATTTTCCAAGTTTAATGTAAATAATTTAATGTATGCTGAAGCAGTGAGACACGTCCTGTTCCATTTATTGCCATTGCTTCACCATGGCAACACTGTTCGAGATGACAATCCATTCACAATTTACCATCTTCAATATCTCCTCTTTTTCTTGTCAAGACAGAAGTGACTTGGATAAATTTAAGAGGACTCTTATAAACTGTGTTTTAAGTGACACAATTCTTTCTGCTAATTAGTGCTGCTATGACTGTGACTCACAATAGCCACCTCTATGTCATCGGTCCCTACGACCGAACATACAGCTCAAGCTTGAACGAAATTACTCGATGCATGCAGGAGATATGAGACACTTCCTGTATCCATTTTCTTTTCATTAAATGTATTGCCTCACCATGGCAACACTGTTTGAGATATCAAATATCAATTCACAATTTATCATCTTTAGCCTTTTTCCAGCCCTAATGACCAACGACTGTTATGTGTGTGCCAAAGTTCAGGAGTTTTTAAGCATGTTAAAGGACCCGAAAATAAATAATATTCGAAAGGAAAAAACAATAGGGCCCTTCGCACTTTCAGTGCTTGTGCCCTAAAAGTTGTCCTTGACATTGTAGTATTTGGTATCATTTGTTTTCTGTAACTAAATCACAAATACATACATTTGGCCCAAGATAGTTCCAACAGGAACAATGACATCGTTCCCCGGTTCTTCACATATATTTTAAAGGGACCTATTAAAAAGATGTGCCTTTACATTGTAAAGTATCTCTACATCATATATTTTGTGCAAACAGTATGATTTTCATTGCTGTATTATGCTACATTTGAATCTGATTCACACATTTTACAAAAATTAAACAGTTTGGATACCTAAAACTTCAAAAGTGGCCATGAATTATTATTATATTCAGAACTTGATATTCATGGTATTAAAGGATTACAAAAAAGATGATATTGGCAATTACATTTAAGAACACTGTGTGTAGCTCCAGTATATGAATACCATACAATTATTAACAAGTTACATACAATTATTTTAGCTTATTCTTTTACAAACCCGATTCCAAAAAAAGTTGGGACACTGTACAAATTGTGAATAAAAAAGGAATGCAATAATTTACAAATCTCATAAACTTATATTTTATTTACAATAGAATATAGATAACATATCAAATGCTGAAAGTAAGACATTTTGAAATTTCAGGCCAAATATTGGCTCATTTTGGATTTCAAGACAGCTACACATTCCAAAAAAGTTGGGACAGGTAGCAATAAGAGGCTGGAAAAGTCAAATGTACATATTAGGAACAGCTGGAGGACCAATTTTCCACTTATTAGGTCAATTGGATGACATGATTGGGTATAAAAAGAGCCTCTCAGAGTGGCAGTGTCTCTTAGAGGTCAAGATGGGCAGAGGATCACCAATTTCCCCAATGCTGCGCCAAA